>CM075882.1:15267976-15370476 GCA_038021265.1 Cyprinella venusta
GGGAGAGGGATGTAACTTAAAGTCCCTGTAAAGTCAAGTATGTGTTCTGAGTTTGTCACACCACGGAAATATGTGTAATTAGCCACCCAGCCAAATTTGAATCATAAAAGTACATAAAATAAGCTATCAAAATCATGAAAAAATTAGCAGATTCTCTGCTCTCAAACACTGGGGGTGTGTCCGCTGGCTGCGCTGAAACCACGCCCACTCACGGGAAAGCTGTTGACGGTGATATTAGCTGATTAGCTTTTGGAGACGGGAGGATGAACACTGAGGCAGGAGATCGTCGTTTCGGCCCCGTTCACCAGTAACAGCGGATTATCAGTGAATCCCAGTTGTCTCTGAGGAAAGTTTATAAAACGATCCAGTGTAAAACGATCTCTACAGAGGCGGGTGTTGGCGGTGATCCTCAGCTCTTCATCAAGGTAGGCTCTCTAAAAACCTCTTCTTGATGTGATCGTTTTTAAGGGAATTTAAATGAAGATGCCGATCTGTTTTGTACATGATCGCATCCAGGTAGTAGCCCATGCATGTCCGTGTCGAAGGCATAGCTAGCTAGAAAACTGTAGGCTCAGCTGTAGTAACTAATAGTACTGACAGTCATTAGCGATTGAGTGGTGAATGCGAATGTGCTCGGGGAGTGTCAGTGGAGAGGGGGAGATCAGACTCTGCGCGTCATCAAATAGGGGGGTCCAGCAGCTCATGGGTTCCAGTGCGTCACGGAGCCTTGTTTAAGCCCCGCCCAATTAATCCGTAAAATTTCAATGGTGAAAAACTGTTTAACGGTCTAACTCCACATTTCTGTACTTCACACTTCACAGACTTTGTAATATGTTTTAGCAATACATGTGTAACATTTAAAATGTGTTTAGAACTTTTTTGTAGAATTGACTTTACAGGGACTTTAAGAGAACGGCGCTCCGCGCGAGTCCGGTGGCGTGAGTTATAACAGAGACTGATAATGAAGGACACCTGTGAGGCGCGCGCCGGTCTTGCGTCTCTCACGGAGAAGCGAAAGCATAAAACGGGCAGCGACGACAGCAGATCGAGAGAGAAACAGGCCTGATTTTATGTTGTGTTTTGTTT
Source organism: Cyprinella venusta (assembly GCA_038021265.1). Classification (NCBI taxonomy): domain Eukaryota; kingdom Metazoa; phylum Chordata; class Actinopteri; order Cypriniformes; family Leuciscidae; genus Cyprinella; species Cyprinella venusta. The sequence goes on from CM075882.1 coordinate 15,269,063, forward strand.
CTGTTGTGTGTAACATTACAGCAGTCGCCAATGAGGGGCTGCTGGCTTATACTTTCGTTTTGTATTTGTTCATTTTACCATTAAAATGCTTAAATGTTCGCCGGTTCCTGCCTCCTTCTTCACACAACAACAAACCCTGTTAACGTTACATTGGCAAACTTATTAGTGAATTACTCCTCATTTGTATTTATTTCTGTTTGGTGAATTACTGCATGTTACCTGGATGTTTAGTCAGGCGAAACTATCTCAACACAAACATCCGTGTGCTCGTCTGATTCAGAGATTTCCTCCAGGAGAAATTGCCATCGTTGAAATTCTCTGCAGCAGACGGGCTGCGTCCGTAGGCCGTAGCACGCAGCGAGAGTACAGGCAATTGCAATCCGCCCAGCGCCAGAGTCAGTGTGGGGTCCTCGACCGCAACAGGCCGCCGCCTCGGCATCTCCTGTTCCTCCATCAGCCTCAGCTGCTCTAAACTATACTGCGACTCGTAAAGATAGCCACGAACATCGGATTCGAGCAGCCAAATTTCAAAATCCTCTTCTTCCACATCATGTTTAGTGTCTTCCGTCATTGTCATAACTTACTATCTCCACAGCGCTTGTTAGCTTAGCTTCCAAACAAGATGGCGGATATTGATTTCAGTTTCTGCAAGTGAAGTCCCACCCACTGATCTGTAATAGGCCTGTAGGGTGAGTGGGTCCAACACCCTGGAATAATAATGAGCTAATGTATGTAGTTCTAAAGATTTTAATGAAACATGACTTCCTGCTTATCGTGACGCAAAATGACGATTTTTACGTCACGATAAGCAGGAAGTAAAACACTTAAATCCTTATTTCTCCCATCTCAGGGGAAAATAAGGGAATAAACCATGACCATTCAAAAATATGACTGGGTTTTAAAGATACAAAGATACAAACCGATGAGATCTTTTTGTGTGTTTCATATTATTACAAATGGTAAAAGGACTGCATTTATATAGTGCTTTCACAGACCCAATGGCCACCAAAGCGCTTTACATTTGACTCGCATTCACTCACTCATTAATACACCGACGGCGGTGTCAGCCAACCAGGCGCCATCCAGCTCGTCGGCTGGTTTGTAGACAATCTACATGAACCACTGATTCACTGCCGCCCCAATAACTTGCAAGTGTGTTTGATTTATGGACCAAATTTTCAGACAAAGTTTATGGACCAAATTAAATTAATTAATAAACTAATTATTTAAAACTATTGTCAATGCACTACAATTAAACTGGTTATATGCCTTTACTTTAAAAAATAAATAAATAAAAAATACAAGGCTTAAAGGTGACCTAGAATGTGAAATTGAATTTATTTTGGCATAGTTACATAAAAAGAGTTCAGTACATGGACATGACATACAGTGAATTTCAAACACCATTGTTTCACCATCTCCTTCTTACTTAAATCTCGTTTTTGAAAAACACCCCTGAAAAACAGGCGAATCTCCACATAATACCGACTCTGACGCAAAAGTCGGGATCATTAATATGTATGACTCAAAAAATTTGCATATGCCAGCCCATGTTCAGTGACAGACGAGATGCGCAGCCGAAGCATGGCAGTTGATCAGTGTTCGGATGTACACATGAACACAAAAGTATATTTTAGTTCCTTTGTCCGAGCCTCTGAAGAAACAATGGATTAATTTTATTTTCTCTGGAAATTTCCAAACATTTCACCGACGACTGTTTCCTCAACTTGCCAAGAGCTCGGAGCGAGCTGTAAAGATGTGTAATTGTTTTTGTTTTTTTTAATTATTATATTTACTGTACATTTTCAATTTTTCAGACAAACAGACAATACAATCACAGGACAGAACCAAACACACATACAAAAAAAAAAAAAACCTCCTTCAGTTAGATTCAAATGGGCAGAAGACCACATCACTGGGCACAGGCAAGGAAGGTCAAAACAGATGTTTGCCTAGTGTGAGACATTATAAACCAGGTGAAATTGTACAACTTGACCACATGAGATATACATAGAAATCTTTACGTTGAAGACAGAGGTCGACAGAAATAACAATGAAATCCTAATAAAATAAAATAAAAATGAACACAAAAACATTAAGCTTTGTCATTGTTGATTTTTAACAAGTGATTGAAAAGAGGCCTCCAAGAGGCTTCAAATTTCTCTATATTTCCGGAAATAGTATATCCGAGTCTTTCCACGTGCAAAGTGGAGGAAAGTTCTGACAACCAAAACTTGAATAGAGGCTTCGAATTTTTCTTCCACATGCACAGTATAGATTTTTTGGCAATCATCAAACCATACTGTATTGGCAGTCGTGTAGCATTATTAAGGCGCAACAAAGAGGCCGACCAGCCAAGAATGGCAGTCGCAGGATCCAAGGGAAGCTCACAAGCATAAACTTCAGAAAGAAACTGAAAAACTTCTGACCAAAATTCACCCAATTTTGGGCATCCCCAGAAAAGATGACCAAGAGAGCCCTCAGCAGACTCACACTTATTGCAAAGAGGGGAGATAGTAGGATAGAAAGAGTTAAGTTTAACTCTTGAGTAATGTAATCTGTGCAACACCTTATACTGAATAAGTTGGTGCCTGGCATTAATAGAGCAGGTGTATATACTTTTAAGACATATTTCCCAGTCCTCTTCTGAGAGCTGAACATCTAGTTCCTCTTCCCAAAGACTTTTCTGGTGAATAGTGGAAAAATCTAACTGACTAGTGAAGAAGTCAACAAATTTTGTAACTAACTTTGGGGTGTTGGGAGCGGAAGTAAACAATTTATATAGTTCACTGTCGGCTGATAATATTTCAAAATTTGGCACAGCAGAACGAACATAATTTCTAATTTGTAGGTATCTAAAGAAATGTGAAGCAGGAAGGTCATATTTCTCTGTTAGTTGAGTAAATGTGGCAAAATTATTATCAATATATAAATCTCTCAAGGTAAGGATTCCTTTTCTAGCCCAACCTGTGAACACTGGGTCTAATAGTGAAGGTTTAAAGGCATGGTTACGACAGACAGGAGCAAGAAGAGAGGTATTTGGCAATTTAAATGCCTTACTAATCTGAAGCCATACCCTAAGAGAATTATTATTCATAAAATGGGATCCTACCGTGGCTTTAAGATGTGTAATTGTTGTACAAGTTCAAGTTCAGGTAATCTTTCTCTCATTATCGTTTAATACTGTTTATGTATCAGTAAGCCAGTGATTAAATATCAACTTCACATCGTCTCTTTTAGTAGGATCGTATTTAAATTGTGAATAAATTACATACAGAAAGCGATCAAAGAGCAATCTTTCCACAATCCACACAGTGCGAGTTTATCTGGACACTTGCCAAACTCGTTATGAATTCAGTGACGCACGTTACTCTGCACAACGAAGCACTAACTGTATTTACATCATCGTGTCTGCTGCATTAGAGAGTAGAGAGACTGCATTGCAATGATAATATCTTCATCCTCGCGATCGACGGACTGTCCTCTGCTTGCTCATCACAGCAACACTTTATGTGATGGGAATAGATCCAAATACTTCAAAAACATCTCACGATTCGTTAATCTCATAATAATTCTTCAATCAGAGTGTTCAAAGCAGAGGCTAAAATCAGGCTAGGAAAAAATGCCTTTTATTTCTAAATTATGACTATTTTTTATCTAAAAAACATACTAACATTATAAGGGCAACCCAGGAAACATTATAAGATAATTTAAAAAACCATTATAGGGCACCTTTAAAGGGGTCATATAATGGTACATGCACTTTTACAAGTTGATTGTACTGCAATGTGTGTTGTCAGTGCCTGTACACAACCATCATTTAATGCTAAAAATCCATCCAGTGGTTTTGTTTTAATCTCCTTGTTTGTTTTCTCCTGTCTCAAATTGAGCCGTTTGACCGTGTGACGTCACACGGTCGCACGCCGCTCCCGTGCGAGCTGTCATCATGGACTATAGACCGTCATTGTTGATACACTGGAGCAGAATGGCATCTAAGCGATTGTGTTGTTCTGTTCTTGGGTGCAATAAACACAGAAATCATTCTGATGTTCCTAAATTTGAACCGCTGAAGACGCAGTGGCTGAGTTTTGTTTACGATGGGAATATTCCCCACCATCAACGTCAATACTTTCTTGTTTGAGCTAATCATTTCTTACCAGACTGATTTATAAACGAGGATCAGTATAAAGCTGGTTTTGCTAAGAAGCTGCTCCTGAAAAAATAATCAGTACCAACTGTTTATGTTCCCTCTGCACCTAAAGTTTTATTAATCTTTATATTAATCTTTGCAAATCGCAGGGAAAAAAGTTTTTCATGACCATTACTGTAACGTCAATCTGTCAATGAACTAACATGTACATCAGCCAACACAGGATTCAAAAACGTCGAACTTCTTTGCGGCCGTCATCTTGTTCTGGTGAACAGTTACTCCAGTTCAAACTGATACAGTTGCACCCATAGACATATACACTAGATCTCACCTTGGGGTTCTAAGCATGCGTCAAAACCGCCGCCATCTTGGAACAGGGGTCTTGTCATAGTAAGTAGCTAGGTAACGCTGCTATCTCTGCCTTTACTTCGAATTCATTGATGGTGGCGGACTTTTGTGCAGCGTATGATGTTCACGGATGAAATCTGAACTAGGAAGAATGTTTAAAAAAAAAAAATTATTTCTGGAATCAATGATAAATACATGTCTGACCGTTGGAACAAACCAAAAAAACAAGAAAAATCGCATTCATGATGATTTATGGTGATTTTATTTCCGTTAGACCTGTGTCTACTACATTGACGCTGATGTATTAAAGTGGAGGGGCTCCCCTGTTTCAAGATGGCGGCTCTATACACGCATTCGTTCCAATGAACTGCCGTAGCCAAGGTGAGGTCTAGTGTATATGTCTATGAGTTGCACCGATGTGTCCTCAGAGACTCGTGCTGTCATTCTCTTTCCAAACCCTCAACTGTTGTCAAGGCAGCACTCCACGTGCGTTCACGTCCGCAGAACAGAGGGGCGGGGTTTATTATTTAAAGGGCTATGACACTCAAACAGCTTGCTGAAAACAAGAGCTGATTTTGACCAGGTAAAATGGTGTTTTCTTAAAATACCAGTGGTGGGCCGTCAGGGCCAGCAAGGCCTTCTCTGCTGGCCTAAACACTATCAGAATCACTGACTTGCACTTTAATATATTTTTTCCATGAATGAGTATTAAATTATTCCCAATAGTTCGTTCTTTTAATTTCATAGCTTTTCTCTTGGTTGCGCTGCTTCCAGTAGTGTGTTTTTATGTATGAGCTTGTATCCAATCATATTTCAGCCATCATGCGTTGCCGGGTAAATAAATCTGCCTGGAGGCCTTCAGAATCGACAGTGCGGGCGTCTGTAACTTAAAATGAATAGAGAGCCTAAGTCCCGCCCCTTCCGGTCGGCCACCATGGGACCTAACTTCGGAAAAATATTGAATGGTAGTCAATGCCAAGTGACAACTTATTTTTTTATTCCGTCTGAACTGTGCCCTCAATTACACATATGATGTTTGCCAATTTAAAAGATACATTTTAAAGTAAAGAAAGTCGCAGTTTGATGTAAAAGCGTTGAGGTATAAGACTGTGAAAATACGTAATTACAAAGACTACAAACCCCAAAGGCGCACATTTTCTCTCAATGACTGAAGCTAACTTTACTGAGGCTGCCTGTCATTGTTTCTACAGCCTTACGTTATAATCGTAACGTTACGCCGTCCTACCTGAGTGTTTTGAACCAGACTGCACACACACGAGCAGCGGATCTCGTTTCGCTTCCCGGGAGATGTAGTTTACAGAGCGATTTTCACATAAAACTAAACGTTACTCTTCTGTTGTATGACAAACTGCGACGTTTTTGACTTTGAGAATCATCTTTTAAATTGACAAACATCATATGTGTAATTGAGGGCACAGTTCAGACGGAATAAAAAGATAAGTTGTCTCTCCCCATTGACTTCCATTCATATTTTTTCCGAAATAAGGTCCCATGAGCCGGAAGCGAAGAGGCGGGACTTAGGCTCTCTATGGCAAGGAAACCGTTGCTTTAACCAATCAGATAATCCGTCAGATTTAATCAGCCAATCAGATTTTGCTTTGACTGCAGCGGGGCCATAGCTGGCATATAAGAACGTATGTATTTTCTCGTGCTTTGATTGGATGCGCGTACAGACCGCTTACTATTACTGGTAGTATCCGCATCTGTAGCGAACTGCTTAAACTAAAATATATTCCTGTAGATGTAATAGTTTGTCAACCCACAAATTAATTTTTCTTTCCCTCCTCGACCCCCAGCAGAAAAAAAACCCTTATTCAGCCTGAGCTAAACGCAGATACGGAACTCTATTCGATCTCTCCAGGTAAAAACGGAACTGATTAATGTAAGATATGCCACGAATGGTTCTGAAGGCAAAAGTCCCGCACATCTCGTTGATTTCGTTCAAAACTCTGTGTGAGAGCATGGTGCAGCTGCACACATTGTCATGTTTTGCGGTGACTGTGTGCTTCTTCTGTCGACAGGCACTCTCAGCCATAAAGCGAATTAAAATTTATGCTAGAAATATGACGAGACAGACACGACATTGTTGGAACTGAAACGCAGATAGAACCTGTAGTCTTCTTGAGGAAAGAAATAAGGATGGATTTTGTGTAAAAAATAATCTTGGTGAGTTTTCCCCCGTGGTGAATATGATTTTCTTCTTAATTTTTCTTATAAATTTATGATTGAAACTTGTTTTTTTTCAAACATTCGTACTATTGTAACGTCTGAAAAGGGACTAACCCTTGAACGACAAGATAAGGGAGGCTCCGTTTATGAATTTATAATTGGAATCGGAAGGCAAGAACCACTGTACAAACGCACCAGCCAAACTCACGCGCTCGTTTCTCTGTACCGACCTTTCCCGAACTCACCGCATTAATCCAATAACTGCCGGTGCAAAATAAAAACAACAATTATAGAGAGTCTTTGCGCTGATACACTATTAAAAGTTATTAATTCATGTAGGACAGAAGGCCTAAGTGTGAAATGCACGGCCCGCCACTGTAAAATACTAATGAGAATTTTTAATAAAAGTATATTACAAAGTTTTCATTTAGACCCTAAACATTCATATTAACTTTTACAAAAAAATGGCATTATATGACCTGTCACAGGTTAACCTGGTGACTCTATAGACTTGGACATTTCACTGATTCATTGCCGGCAATATTAATATCTGTGTACACATCAGGAAGGTGTTATGGATCTTTTGTTTTGTTCAGTCTAAAGTTTATTACTACTGTGTTTGATTATAGTTTTCAACTCTTTGTAGTTTTTCTTAAAGTTGTTTTCTATTTTCATAAATGAACAGAATGCCAGAACACGCAATAATTCATAGGATAATTTACCTTTATTTTTTTGCACAAACCTTGTTGCAGTTAAACTTTCCGGTTCACACTCTGTACCGCCAAACCCATAATCCAGGTTAAACTGTTTTTTTAAAGCAACCGCCACATCACTTCCTGTGGAAGATACCATTTTGGTGTTATGTCAAAGGAGGGGGGGTTTGGAAATAGGGGTGTTTGCCATATAAGTTGTTGTTAAACTCTTTCTCTGTTAATGGTTGGTGTTTTAGCTTTTTGGAAGGTTTAAGTGTTATGTTGAGTGTTTATATGATTTAAATTGATCATTACAAACAGTTTAGTTTGTACCTCTGGTTGGTATGCCCTATAGGCGGCTCTTCAACCTATAAATAGGCTTGCTGGTTTAAAGAAGGGAGTTCTGATTGTGAACTCGTATTCTGGGCAGTGTTGCAAACGTTGGGCCATTTGGTTCAGCCAAAATTAGCACATTGTTGCTGTTTCTTTTTCTTTTTGTACAGTTTTTATTTATTTTTGTTTTTCCTGCACTGTAAATATTTTGGCACTTTCCAATAAAACACCTTTTTGGATTTTGCATCAACCTTTTTGTACATTTCCCTTTTCCACCCCAACTGGTTGGCCTCCCTACATATGGTGTCAGAAGTGGGGTCCTTCCACCAGTGAGTGACATGTCTGCATAAGGTAATGCCCTAAGATCTTTAAGCCCATTCATTCTAAACCCCCAACATCACCCACAATGCCCCAGACCACAGTTAAGGGAGAGATTGTTGTATGTTATAACTGTGGTGAGCCAGGTTATACTAGGCCCTTTTGTCCACTCAAAAAGCCTAAGACAACTAATCTATGTTATATGCCCCGGCCAGAACAGTTAAGAACACAGCCCGGTCGGGAACCAGTCATCACTGTACTGTTAAATGGTAAACCTCTTCCAGCATTGGTGGACACAGATTGCTCCCATACACTGGTACAGGCCCAATATATACCCAGAGATTCCTGGAGTGAAGGAGACACAGTTACAGTTTGTTGTGTGCATGGGGATAGCACTGAGTTGCCTACAGGGCTTAAAGTTCTCCGTCGCTACGACGGATTTCCGTTAATTGCAGCGAGTCTATGACGGATATCCGTCAATTGCAGGGTTCCCGTCTGTCCTTATGTCTTAAATTAACTTTTCATAATTTTAAGGCCGTAAATAGGCTTTCATTTTGTAAATAGTGTGATAAATGTCTTAATTTTAGTTTGAATAGGTCTTAAATTAAGGAAAGATGATGCGTATTCACCCTGCTGAGGGGGGATGTGATAAAGCCTGGAGTGGAGCAAAAGGACGTTCCTCTCTCCACTCTAAGCATTCTGTAATCGCTTTGCTGATGATCCACTCCGGTTTTTCCAATTCCCGCTCACGGAAAAACTGCTCCCTTTACACTCAATCTTGTCAGGCGAGGCTACAGCTCGTTTGCTGCGGTCCCATGTCATGATAGAAAACAGAATGCGGGTCAATATTGGTCGTTTCTCAATACCAAGTACGCAAACTTCGGACTTGCGTCCTTGGTAGTTCGGACTTGCCAAGTTCGACTTGGGAGAACAAAACTCCCGAGGACGCTGCTAACAGCGTGTTCTTGATCGCGTCACTCAGGCTATGTTTACACGGAAACGATTCTGAAGAGAAAACGCAAAAGTGGCGTTGCGTCATCTTTTTTTATTCTGGGTTTAGACGAGCGTTTCGTGTGGGAAATCAAAGTGCAAATGGAGACGCAAAAGTGTGTAAAATCAATGTAGTATACACTTCAGGCGGCTAGGAGTGCATACTTCAACAACACCAAGTCCACGTGCCTGCGTACAACCTTCACTGTCAAGCAAACTTTTGCGTTTTTACCGTTTACACAGGAACGTGGCGGTGGAGCGCTTTTAAGATTTCCACTCTGGAGGGTGGTTTCACTTTTTTGCGTTTTTGAGCCTCAAACAGGGCCTCAGCACGCGGCTAGGTTGTGTAATTTTATATATTCTAAAATATATAAAATATTATATTACTATGCATTCTCTTGACTGTATGTGTACGCATAATACAATAAAACGATACAACCCTGTCTGTTTGTTAAATGTCAGTTTTAATGATAAATAATGTTTCATATTTTTAAAATGAAAACAAAAAGAAGCAGGTTTGTGTTTTAGCTATATTTCGTGTTGTTATAAATATATGATAATCAATGTGCGTTGCCTGAACCACATTTGTGTGGCCATTTATATGTTTAAGCAGATATAAATCACAACGATTCGGCGTCTTTAACTGGCATGAATGAACAAGCAATAAACATACAAAATAAGAGAGAAGAACACAAGATCTAAATAAATAGCAAGAAGATCAGGGCAAAGGGAGAACAGGTGTGAGATGATGATTGAGGGCACGAATGCTGATTGAGATAGTGGACAGCTGAGCGAAAGCGCACATACCGGAAAGGGAGAAGAACAACAAGCTGAGGAATCAACTTTGGCATGTCCACATGGTTTATATAGTTCGGGTTATGCCTTACAACGTCAGAGTGTGCGCCCGAGCTACGCCATTATCCGCCTTCCGAAACCTGTGATAACCTTTTATTAGGCTTCTGATTGGCCAACGTGGCTTTATGGTTAGGGTAATATCGCCTCCTGCTGGTGTGGCATGCTCTTGACAGTGCTTGATAGCATTTTTTTTTGCATTTTTCATGTAGACAGATTTTTTTTAAACGCAGGAGGAAAAACTCCCCGTAAAAAAAAAATACCCATGTCCGTGTGCACAAGGCCTTAGCCTCCTGACAAAAATCCCCTTTTCAATAACTACAACGAACTGCTCGTTTGGACTACAATGCAATTTTTCAGGATCTTATGAAGTCACAATACTACTCATTTAAATAATCTGGGCCCACGGAATACGCAAAAAAAGGGGATGAGGCCTGGCTGACCTGCGCAAGAGAAGATTAATCTTGACATACACTCACCTAAAGGATTATTATGAACACCATATGCTAATACTGTGTTTGACCCCTTTTCGCCTTCAGAACTGCTTTTAATTCTACGTGGCATTGATTCAACAAGGTGCTGAAAGCATTGTTTAGAAATGTTGGCCTACATTGATAGGATAGCATCTTGTTGATGGAGATTTGTGGGATGCACATCCAGGGCACGAAGCTCCCATTCCACCACATCCCAAAGATGCTCTATTGGGTTGAGATCTGGTGACTGTGGGGGCCATTTTAGTACAGTGAACTCATTTTTATGCTCAAGAAACCAATTTGAAATGATTCGAGCTTTGTGACATGTAAATTATCCTGCTGGAAGTAGCCATCAGAGGTTGGGTACATTGTGGCCATAAAGGGATGGACATGGTCAGAAACAATGCTCAGGTTGGCCGTGACATTTAAAAGATTGCCAAACATCCCCCACACCATTACACCACCACCAACAGCCTGCACAGTGGTAACAAGGCATGATGGATCCATGTTCTCATTCTTTTACATTCTTTTTCTTTTTCATTCTCATTTGTTTACGCCAAATTCTGACTCTACCATCTGAACGTATCAACAGAAATAGAGACTCATCAGACCAGGCATCAGACAGTCTTTAACTGTCCAATTTTGGTGTAGCCTCTTTTTCCTATTTGTAATGGAGATGAGTGGTACTCGGTGGTTTCTTCTGCTGTTGTAGCCCGAGGCCTGAGATTTGCCTCAAGGTTATGCATGGTCTGGCTTCACAAATACTTTACTGCATACCTCGGTTGTAACGAGTGGTTATTTCAGTGAAAGTTGTTCTTCTATCACCTTGAATCAGTCGGCCCATTCTCCTCTGACCTCTAGCGTCAACAAGGCATTTTAGCCCATATGCCGCATACTGGATGTTTTTCCTTTTCACACCATTTTTTGTAAACCTTAGAAATGGCCTTCTTAAGGCGGCCAAACTAATATTGATTAACAAAACTGTTCTTTTTAACACTGTTCCTAAACATTATAACCCCGTTTTATATTTTATAGAGAACAGCTTGTTTTCTATAAGCCCTCGCTTTTGTAAGAAGGTTTGCCGCTAATTAGGAGAATTAACCATGGTTTTGTGATCGATTACTGTTTGTATTACCTTAATTTTCTGACAAATATCACAATATCGTAGTATCCATAATGTTTAAGAAAATTGCTAAAATAATACCACTCTGAAACATCCTAATCCTTGTTTGCAAAGTCTGCGCATAAAATCCATTCTTCACGATCATTTTGGTTGTTAACATTATCAGGGTCTGATTTGAGCTCGAATTGGTTTGAAATTGACACCATACTCAATATTTACACTCGAGAAGATCTTGCAGTTATGGAGGGCGGGACATTTCGCAAGCACGGGCAATGCTACCAATCACAACACACTGGGCCAGCTAACCAATCGCAGAACATTTTGTATTTCGGAAGGAGGGGCTTTATCAAAATCGGCATGTTGGAGCCAGACGGGAGAGAGATGCTGTAATAATGTGAAATATGTGAAAATAATTTATTTATTAAATAATTAATTTGAACAACCAAGCATAAAAACGTATTCCAATACAGCCCAAAAACAAAATCAAGACTTCATAAAAGGGCAAAATATTACCCCTTTAAATATATAGTTTTGTAAGCAAGATGCACTAAAAGTATAGATTGTAAATCAGGCAGCCAAATAAGGCACAAACAACTGAAATCTACAACAAGCATTCCAGACAGATAGATAAATCAAGGTACTAATTTCACACAATCACAAACATCCAAGTGTGTGACACTCAAGCATGCAGAAAGTCTAAACATGTCAGCTGAATGTGACCTTGGTCTTGTCTTTTAAGAGCAGCCAATCTCAATCGCACTGTCTGAGGGAATATTTTAAAGTTATAGTTTTATTCCAATTAAAATGACACTGAATTGACATGCAGAACAAGTTGAAGAGTTCAGATGCAAAAGCCTCTAAGTGCCATTTGACATTTTCTTCTAGAATGATCATTTTTATCAAGCTTGTATATTTAAGTTCAGTAATTTCACTTAAATGACAATTAATTGGTAATCTTTTTTGCCATTTAAGTGAAATTACTGAACTTAAATATACAAGCTTGATAAAAATGGTCATTTTAGAAGAAAATTTCAAATGGCACTTAGAGGTTTTTGCATCTGAACTCTTCAGTTACACTTTTTCCTTACTGCCAACAGTTGTTCAACCAGACATTTGGTCAAACTCTTCTGTGCCTCATATTAACGAGAACAGGTGGTGGGGAACAATGTGATTTTAGTATCACTGAGACACTGTAAAAAAATTGTAAAAATCTGTTTTTAGAACAAAAATTGTGTTTGCTTTTAGCAATGTGCTTGCTAAAATAACTCAGTAAAAATGTAAATATATTTAAATAACATCCTGTGCATTTTACAAAATAAATAAATAAAGAGAGAAATAAAGAAAATGTATTTTGCAGGAAGAACATTGTTTTGGTTGTGCTTTGGCTGTGCGAATGAATATAGTTTTCCTACAGCTAATAAAACATTCACTACTAGGCTTACAAGCTACAGTACAACCAGTTTAGTATTAGGAAATATCTCAAGCTGACTAGATGAAGACATTGCTTTAGCTTTACCCATTAATATACACAGTACTTCCTTAAAAATACATTCCAGCACAACAATTGAATTAATGTTATTATAATTAAGATTATTGTAATAGTAATTTTAATTAAAGTAAGAAAAGCAATTTCCTTTCGAGGGAACTAGCGCTCTGTCGAATGACGACACTTTGGGGAACGCCTTCAGTGTGACGTGTCTAAGCCTGTATGGAACTAGTCCAATTTTTATTGGTGTTGCATCACTTGTGACGTTGCATGTGATGGTGAAACGGAAGTTATACAAGGAAGCCAGATCATAACAACGTCACTTTTCTGGTCTTCAGCAAGCGTTCTATGTTTCCTTGTCTGTCTTATTTGGTGTTGTTTGTCAGTCACAAAGAACAATATTTATATTATGGCAAGCAAGAAAGTTTAGTGGCAGTGAGCTTCTCCTTGCCTGCTCTATATGAGCGAGGGTGACACACACTCTGTGTCATGTGTTTGGGAGTGGAGCATGTACAGCATGCTTGAGGGTGCTGTCTGTGCAAATTGTGATATGCTGCCTCTCAGAACGCTCCCCTCCCGCCTGGCCCTGTTCGATGAGACAGAACAGGCTCGCATTCCCCATGGATCGGGACAGTGTCTGCCGAGGCGGCGCGGGGTCTTAATTCATGGGGACAACATTCAACAGCCGGCTCTGTCGGTCCCGTTCAGGAGTCGGAAGCCCGCTCAGCGGCTTTTTCCGCCCAGGACGAGGACCCGATGCTCGAATTATCTGAATCTGAGGATTTTGTCCGTCATCCCCTAAAGGCTCCGGTTCTGCCCTCCAAACTCAGCCGTACAACGTCAGCATTGGTGGGCGAGGCATATACTGACGGCGAGTCGGGCTGGTTCATGCCTACACAAGATGGGGATCATGATCAAGGCCGACCTACTAAAATAAATCGACGACAGTGGGGAGGTCGCCCTCGGCTATGTTAAAGAGCTCCATCGAGCAGCAGACTGGTCTCTCCGTGCTACCAAGGAGAGGGCCTGTGCCCTGCTAAAGGTCCTCCAGACTCAAGGTAGATCTGAGGACTGTCATTCATGCTAGTAAGGCTTCGGCGAAGAGGTCCTGACATGATGCTCTGGCCTCTCCCCCCTGCAAGAGAGTAACAACATCTCGCTCCTTCTCTGAGCCCTCAGGAAATCGATGTATGCTTCCCGCCACCTCGTGCGCTTCGGGACGCATCAGTTTCCAGCGAATGCATATCGCAGTGTCCACCCGAAAACTTTGCGGTCCTGTCAAGTTCGCTTACTCTCATGAGGCCTGTTAATTGCTTCAGGGCATCAAAACCATGCACACAACACCCAAAGTCAGTCTCGAGAGACCTTAGTTGGATATCTAGACATCTGCTAGGTCTTCAAAATCTATCTCAGCGGGTCCTTCGCACAGTGGAAAAGGGGCACATAATTCAGTTTGAGGATCTTCCACCAAAATTCAGCAGGGTAGTTCAAACGATTGTCAGCCCCAAGCGGGTTCAGGCTGTGGAACAGGAAGTTTAGTCTCTCTTAGCAAAGGAGGCCATGGAGCAGGTTCCTCCTCACGAGAGGGAGGCCGGGTCGGGTACTTCATAGTTCCCAAAAAGATTGGGAGGTTATGTCCTATATTTCAGGGTGTTGAATCGGTCTCGGAAGAGATTAAATTTCAAAATGTTGACCATACCTATTACCGTGAGTCAAATCAGGTCCGAGGATTGGTTTGTCACGATAGATCTGAAAGATGCTTACTTCCATATGAAGAGTTCAGATGCAAAAACCTCTAAATGCCATTTGAAATTTTCTTCTAAAATGACCATTTTTATCAAGCTTGTATATTTAAGTTCAGTAATTTCACTTAAATGACTATTAATAGGTAATCTTCATTGCAATTTAAGTGAAATTACTGAACTTAAATATACAAGTTTGATAAAAATTATCATTTTAGAAGAAAATTTCAAATGGCACTTAGAGGCTTTTGCATCTGAACTCTTCATATATCCATCCTTCCCCATCACAGGAGATTCCTGAGGTTTGCCTTCTGGGGAAAGGCATACCAATATCTCGTTCTTCCATTCAGCCTAGTATTGTGCCCTCACACCTTCACAAAATGCATGGATGCAGCTCTAGCTCCACTAAGACTTCAGGGTATATCGATGGCTGGCTCATTCTAGTGCAGTCAGAGGAGATGGCGGTTCAGCATCTAGATGTCCTGCGCCATCTGAGGTGCTTGGGGCTGAGATTCAATGTCAAAAAGAGTTCACTAATTCCTCTACAGAGAACTACATTTCTGGGGGTAGTGTGGGATTCTGAGCTAGGCCAGGCCATCAATATCGAATACTTTCAAAGAGTTCTGGGGCTCCTGGTAGCAGCGTCCAACGTGATACCTTTTTGCCTGCTGTACATGAGACCCCTACATTGGTGGATCAGGGCCAGGACGGATACAACTCTCACAGGCTGGGGAGTCATGGAGGGCCGCTACACCAGGAGTCTTTGGAAGGACCATCATCTTTCGTGGCACATCAATTGCCTGGAGATGTTGGCAGTGTTTCTGGCTCTGAGACACTTCCTTCCGAACCTCAGAGGCCATTATGTTCTAGTACGCACTGACAATAAGTCGGTGGTCTCATATACTGTATAAATCGGCAGAGGAGTCTGAGATCGTGCCTTCTATTCAGACTGGATTATCAGGTCCTTCTGTGATCCCAGAGCAAACTACTCTCACTCAGAGCAATGTTATTCCCACAAAAATGTGGGGGTAGACATCCTGTCGAGGCAGGGGTTGAGGCCTGGGGAATGGAGACTCCACCCCAAGACGGTGATGAAGAAAGTTTGGGCAGGCAGAAGTGGATCTGTTTGCCTCTCACGAGGACACACACTGTACGCTTTGGTTTTCCATCACGGTTAGGGTTTTCTCAGGGTTACAGACGAAGGTTACAGTTGTATTTTCGGTTTTCATTTTGATTAAAATTTAACAAACAAATTAAAATTTATTGTAAATTTGTTAGTTGTTTGTCATTTTTATTAGCCTTTGATTTTTTAAAATATATTATTAGTGTGTTTTAATATAGGTTTTTGATTCAGTTTCAGATAATTTTGCACATTAAGTTAACGAAGATGAAAAATGCAGCTAAAATGTAGCCAGCTGAAAAAATAAGGCTTTTAATATAGTTTTTATATTTATATTGTGTTTATATTTATTTCAGTTATATATTTTAAATAGAGTAACACATATATATTTTTATGAATTAGTTTTAGATAACTATAATAACCCTGGGCGGGGGTCATTTGTAATTCAGACAGTTTTAGTCAGCCTTGATTATTGTATTTTGTGATAACAAATGGATTTTACAGACACACATGTCCTGAAAGTGCCTCACGCAATGCCTGAATTGATGAAATTAAAGCACAATTTCCACAGACAGACAATCAAACACATATAAAATAACTATATACTGTATATATATATATATATATATATATATATATATATATATATATATATATATATATATATATATATATATATATATGTATGTATTTTTTTTTTTTAATGGACAGAAAGATGTTTAAGACACTCTTTAGGTTTAGGGGTGAATGTTCATGGTTCACAACAAATCATACATTTTCATACTAATCAGATTTGTACTGATTCATACAAGTTGCCAACTCATACAATAAAAGCAAATTCCCATGAATCTGAGGTTTAAAGCTGGAAATGTATGGAAGTATGGAAGGGTTTTTGGTTAAAGGTGAAGTTTTAATAACCTGTATAATGGGTCATGAAGCATCAATGTACTATTCCTGGCTGATTCGAACTCTTGGTGATAAATCTTTACTAGCTCTTAAGAAAATTTGGGAAAGAGACCTAAATTTGATATTCAATGACGAGGAATGGGATAAAGTTTTAAAGAATGTTAAAACAACTTCTAGGGATGCAAAGATACGCCTTATACAGTTTAAGATTCTACACCGATTTTACTGGACTCCTTCCAGGCTGTATAGACTTGGGTTGAAAGACACACCGGGCCCTATTTTAACGATCTGAAACGCAAGTGTCAAAGCGCATGGCGCAAGTAACTTTGTGGGCGGGTCCCGGCGCTATTGCTATTTTCCCGGCGGGATAAATGCCTCTTGCGCCTGGCGCAAATCTAAAAGAGGTTGGTCTGAAGTAGCTTCATTATTCATAGGTGTGGTTTGGGCGTAACGTGAAATAAACCAATCCGAGCGCCATCCAACATACCCTTTAAGAACAGGTGCGCATGTTGCATGACGGATTGTTATTATAACGGCGGGTTTACCAGGCGCGCGCCAGGAGCGTTCACAGCCGATGAGACCGACGTTCTTGTCAGGACAGTGAAAGACAGAAGTGACGTTGTATAGGGATGGGAGAAACTCTTGCACATCAGCGTCGGTTAAACATTATAGCCTATACGTTTCTGCCACTATTGGGCAAACAGGTCTGATCCTTTAGTACTACAATAGCCTTAAGAAATGGGTATTTCAGTTTTTTCATCTTCATGTAAACCACAATGATTTCCCTCTTGTGTTAATATTTTTCCTTGTTATAATGTATGATTTGCAAAAATAAAAACTACTGCATCTATGTTGATGAGAGAATCAGTATTTGCGCGTTGTGTACCCGCTATATTATGGCCAAGCATGCGCGCTTAAAATAGCATTATGAACAACGCGCAACGCGCCACTGACTTTAGACCAGTTTTTTTCTGGTCAGTGGCGCAATTGTGCTCTGGAAGTGTAAAATAGCACCTGGGAATGTCTGCGCCGAAACACGCCTCCTTTTTGCGCCGATCCGCCCAGGGAGCGCAAGTTCATTTCCTAGTTTACCGACGTGCGTCTGTGGAGGGGAAAATCTCGCTTTGCGCGCGTGCAAAATAGGAATGAGACATGCGTTTGTGGATAAAGTCATTTGCGCCGGGTGCAAGATAGGGCCCACCATATTGCTGGAGGTGTGAAAGTGATGATGGTGATCTAATTCATGCTCTGTGGTCCTGTACAAAAATCCAGAGCTTCTGGAAAACTGTCCATGATCACATCTGTAAAATTTTGGACACTCACATTTCATTTTGCCCTCAATTGTTTATATTAGGCGTATGGATAGATTATGAGTTAAAAGACAAACACATAAGGTATTGGGTACAAACCAGTTTAATGATTGGCAGACAAATAATTCTTAGGAGCTGGAAGTCAGAGGAGGCCCCTTCCTTTCAGGAATGGATAACAGAACTAGGTAGAGTGTCTGCATTTGAGAAAATGTCTTATAACCAGTTTGATAATGCAAATTTATATTATAAGAAATGGTTCAGATACTTAACCTATTTGGAAATTGGACAGTAATCATTGAGTTAGAACCATGCTCACACTTGAAAGTGAAACTACGATGCTATATGTTTGTATGCTATGATGTATTTGTTTATTTATATATATATATATATATATATATATATATATATATATATATATATATATATATTTTTTTTTTCTTTCTCTTAATATGGTCTTGCCGGAAGTTGTC
The DNA here is from genome assembly GCA_038021265.1 of Cyprinella venusta. NCBI lineage: Eukaryota > Metazoa > Chordata > Actinopteri > Cypriniformes > Leuciscidae > Cyprinella > Cyprinella venusta. Next base: position 15,287,566 of record CM075882.1, read on the forward strand.
TTAATCACACCTAATTGTATAGTGATGTTGTGACCAAGTCGGGTGGGAAAATTTTAGGGTAAAAAAAAAATAAAATAAAATAATAATGTTGATTCTATACATATGTTTTGTGTGGCACCTTTGACAATACTGTGAATCAATAAAAAACAACAAGTCATAAAAAGTAACCTGTATAATGTGACCATGTCTTTTTAGCACAGTGAAATGGATTAAATATGGCATCATTAAATCTTACTCTTTCAGTGTGATATATGTTACACAGCATAGGACTTTACTGTAGATTTAATGACATATTGCTGATTAGATCTGCTGTTATATTACATTCTCAAATTAAAGTTAAAAGAGAAGCATGTTCTCTACCAATAAAATCAGACGTTAAACAAATGTGACCCTCCCTCCCTCCTCTCTCTCTCTCTCTCTCTCTCTCTCTCTCTCTCTCTCTCTCTCTCTCTCTCTCATCCTGCAGGCTAGACAGAGCGGAAGCAAGCTGCAAGCATCCAGCATCCATCTGAAATCACAGGAAAAGCTGGAGAAGATCCATCATTCCCAACGTGAAGCTGGTAACAGCAGCGGAGAGAAGACGAGGAAAGGAGGAGGAAGAGGGAGAAGACGCGGCCATGATGGGCACACCTCTCCGGAGGAAAGACCCGGTATACGAGTGAGTTCTTCCATTTTTCCTCGCCCTCCCTCTGTAGGGTTGGACATCACGGACAGGTTGCCATAGCAACGGCAGCCAGGGAAGCAGGAGGATGATGATGATGCAGCTGCTGTCTGCAGTCATAGACTCCTCCTGAACACAGCAAATGCATGTATTGTGTCACAGTGTCATTGGCAATGAAATCGTAAGAATGAATGAACATACAGAATGATGAGTTCGCATTTAGATTATGTAGACTTTCTACTATCTTATCTTTTGGGGTGTTGGCCCTTATTCAATAGAAACTGGATGGACAATTAATTTCAGAGTTTTAAAATAATAGAACCTGGAATATTAAGTCCTGAAGTGCAATAGTGCATTTCCTGAATGCATTGTTAGCCAACTATGGTCGCGAGTTCTGTCATTAGCAACATAGTTCAACGATTCTGTGTTCACCAAAACCATTCTTTCAACAAACATTCACAAACAGTACTGCAGCTTTATGCCCGGTACACATTCTACGATTTTGAGCTGTCCCAGACGAAAGATGACTAATCATGGTCCTACATGTAAGATAGTCTGCAAAAAATTTCTGGCAGTGTCATAAATTTAGCATGATCATCTCACAGCGTGTTTAAAACTACTTTCCTCAAGCTCAATTTGCTAAATATATCCCAAGTTGGACTCTATTCCCAAGCCATGACCGCATCCATATTCTCCTTTTTGCTTACTCCTTTTTTTTTCAGCTCACATAAAAAACACAATTGCCAAAGTGTGATTCATCTTGCTCTATTTGTTTACCACTAGCACATGCTAATGACATTTTATTCTTCTATACTATCTTCTATACGAACAGTATACATACATGTCATACCCAAGTTTATTAGATCCATGTCGTACAGTGATTTGTTATGAAATCGAAACTGACTGTATCAGGGATAAAGCATGATGGATTCTTATTGGCTGTCAATGTTTTGATCGTTCATCAGCTGGGGGAAAAAGTGATTCCGACGATATAGTTATTGTTATAGTTGTGTGGACTCTTTAGTGGTTCTTTCATATTAGGGCGATTTTTAGATGTGTTAATAGTTGTAGTTATTGTCCTTGTTGTGAACAACTCTTAAAGGGATACTCCACTTTTTTGGGAAATAGGCACATTTTAAAACTCCCTCTGGGTTAAACGTGTTTTACCATTTTCTAATCCATTCAGCCAATTTTCTGATATTTAGAAGAATATCAGTAACCAGACAGTTTCTGGTCTCATTGACTTCCATAGTAGGAAAAAAAAAATACACTATGGAAGTAAATGAGACCAGAAAGTGTTTAACTACTGATAGTCTTCTAAATATCAGAAAATCGTCTGAATGGATTTGAAAGCGGTAAAACTCGACTGTTTAACTCTGGGGCAGTTGTAAAATGAGCCTATTTCCAGGCTCATTTTAAACTCACGATTGAATCAAATTATGCAAAAAACAAGGGAAAAAATGGCAAAATAGTCCTCAGATGACATTTACAGCAATAATCCCACAGTAATTTCACCTTGAACTGATTAAGCAGATGTTATTACATCATTAATGACAGTACTACTGTATATTGTTGAACCAACATTGTTTTATTTAGTTTTTTGTTTTATTGGTTTATATAGCTCATTTAATAATGACTGAGTCGACCAAAGTGCGACACAAAAATAAAATAAAAACAAATCAAAATCACACAAAGTAAAGTTCTCGAAGTTCTGTTTAGTTTGTTTTAGTTTTCATGGACTTTCTGTTTGTTTTCATCAGTCATAAGTGTTCCCTTTGCCCTTGTTTCTCGCCACTTATCCGTCTTTATGGACACTAACACTAATTCCCGTCTTGATGTATTCATCATCTTCGTCTTCTGTGGATTTGAGCGTTACAGAAGTATTAAACTGCAAACTTACTCTAGCCCATAAGCTGTTTTAAAAAGCCAACTCTGACTTCTGTTTATGAGAACCCATTTCGTGAGGTCCATTGTTCAGTAAATTTCCTCTGGCGAAATCCAGTCATCCATGTGATCAGAGATTTCACTTGAAGACAAAAGTAATTTTGCATCAGGTTCAAATTGGTCATTTGGATTCAAACTTGCACCATTGACAACAGACAATGGACCCTTTTTGACCCTATTCACCACAATTTTGCATATACATTCCAAGTTTTGTTGTAGACATTTTGAGCTAATGAAACATAATAATAATTGTCTATGTGTAGCTGTGTTCAGTAAATAACCATGTAATTAATGGGTAAAGTACAGTCTACCAGTCATCAGTCGTGAAAACAAAAGTAAACTCCTTCAGGGTCATACGAGACCTACAGTACTCACTCTGGAGGGGTATTTTGACATTGATCAGCAGACTGTATATTACTAATAAGTAATTACTTACAACTTGTATTCAAAATCTAATGGACATTTTGGATCTCATTTGTAAGTAATTGCTTATTGATAATGCCAGATCAGTGCCAACGTGTTCCCTTGAAACTTCTCAACTCCAATGTAACACAACAGCTAAAACTAGACTATGGGCGAGTTTACTACTGTCATTCTTGTTAAACTGTCTAAATTTACATTCAAGAATTTGCACAAACCACTAAAATTAGCAATTTATCTCGCTGTGGCTGTGTGATGGTGTTGCAGTCTCGTTCAAGAGTGCTGTCTTGATAATAAAGAAGGCCTGGAGCTATCTCACCATAAGAATGCCTTTGAGTTTGAACCGAGCACTTGTGTGACTGCAGCTGTCACATTCCAGACACATACAAAATTAGCAGCAGTCACAGCACAGCAACTGGCGGCCTTTAGGATAAACACCACGGACAAATCCTCAGAGCTAAACACCACATTAATCTTATTTATAATGATATATGTGACATATAACAGTTGTGTTACCTGATATAGCAGCCCAATGAATGTCATTACATTATGGCGCTTTTTAGGGGTGTAACGACTGTAACGCTAAAATCATAATCACGATTAATCGAACAAGTCACCTCGATTACGATTATTGAACGATTATTTTAATTTTTTTTTTCTTTCTCATATGTCACTGGCAAGGCTTATTCTGTAAATATGTATGTATTTTTTTTTCTAATGAAAGAGTGCATAATCTTTGAGATTCTAAACTAAGGAAACACACATATAGCTTTTAATGCTTATTAAATATTTAAAAATATTTAAAATATTTAAAAATGTAGAAAATATTTATTCTTGTAAATAAAATAAATTATTGTAAATATTGCCATCTAAAAATAAAATATAACTTATAATTATAAAAGTAAAATATAACTTATAAATATAAAACTAAAGGGTTAGGGTTAGGTTTTTTATACTTATAAGTATAAAACTAAAAAACGAATCCTTTTCATATTGTATAGCATCTGTAAATGCTTGTGTCATCGAAAGCTGCTTTGTGGAGCGGAGGCACTTGTTGCTGGGCGTTTGTCTGTCTCTCTCTTTTTTTCGCGTATTTCTTTTGTACAAGCAGCTCCTGTTGCTGAGTTGACTCAGTATTTGAGGAATCAGAGAGTGTGTTCACACACAACCCGCAAAGACACTTGACATGTCTCAGCAGCGTCTATAGTTTGCTTATGAGTTGCGATTTCTTTTTCGAAAAACCACGTTTGTGCATTTGTTTTTCTTTGATTCGATAATAAACTAGCGCATTACGTACTGTTTCATGCTTAAACAGCATCAGTAGGCTGCAACGCGGCATTGTTTACGGCTTTTGTTCACACTGCGCGTGCTCCGTGACTGAACCATGGACTGAACACAGCAATTGTTACTCTGTCCCCAACCTGGCGGCACCAATCCCGGGCCATGTTTGCGTTCACACTGGTGTTCTTGCAATTTCCTGGGATCAACGCGGTGTGTGAAAGGGGCTCATGTTGTTTCAATGTCGCAGACTGGACGGGGTGGAGTGACGTGACTACTATGTTTTAAGGGGAAAGTATGTTAACACACAGTGGGCGAATATATTAATAGTATTCAAAAACCGAAATAACCTACATGGTAAAATCACGTTGGTTATAGGCTCTGAATTTCGATTATTTTTCGGTTAATTGTCCAGCCCTAGCGCTTTTCCACTGCACTGTTCAGTACGGCACGCTTTGGTGCTTTTCCACTGCATGGTATGATACGGTACAGCTCACTTGTGGCACTTTTCCACTGCATGATACGGTACGGCTCGCTTTACATGGTATCACCTCTGTTGAGGTTCCAAGCATACCGTACCGATACTAAAATGTGACGTGAACTCAAATCACTGGTTGGTCAGACAGAAATTGCGAGACATCAAACCAACCCGCTAGATTTAAATAGCCCAACCCGATCACACTAAATGCGTCTTTATAGCACGCATGTGTATTGTCGTGTAATATATACGCTAAAGTGAGTTTTTACGTGCATATGATACGCATTGGTTGGTTAGGTTAAGGTTAGGTGTGGGGTAGGGTGCGTGTGTATTATACGTTTGGCTAGAATTAGTGGTGTGGGGTGCGTGTGTATTATACGCAAATGAACTGCGTATCAATTGCACGTGAAAAACTGCGTCTCATATGCACGTAAAAACTCATTTTCGCGTAAAAATTACACGATAATACACGATGCGTGTTATAGAGACGCATTTACGTGAGAACAGGCTGAATAGCCAGTAACAGCCACCGCTGTAGCAACTGTTTTAAAACTACTTGCTTGAAGAAAAAAAGAAAGAAAGTAAACATCCAAAAAATAAATAGCTGAATCGTGGTCAGTGGAAGAAGGGCAAATGTTCCTCTCGTTGGTTGCCGTCCGAGGAGTGGATAAACTATAACGATCAGAATATAATCCCACCCATTTAAGCGGTACTAACTGCAGTGGAAAAGCAAACCTTTAAAGTGAACCGAGCCGTGCCAAGCCGAGTCGTATCACGCAGTGGAAAAGCAAAGCGAGCTGAACCACGCCGCACTGAAGCGTTCTGAGCCGTACCAAGTCGTATCACGCAGTGGAAAAGCAAAGCGAGCTGAACCACGCCGCACTGAAGCGTTCTGAGCCGTACCAAGTCGTACCACGCAGTGGAAAAGCGAAGCGAGGCGAACCGTGCCGCACCGAACCATACTGAGCTGTACCGAGTCGTACCACGCAGTGGAAAAGCGAAGCGAGGCGAACCGCGCCGAACCGTACTGAGCCGTACTGGGGTGCGTTTCCTGAAAGCATCGTTAGCCAACTATGGTCGCAAATTGGTCGCAATTTCCATTGAACTCTATTGGTAACGACGGAACTTGCGACCATAGTTGGTTAACGATGCTTTCGGGAAACGCACCTCTGAGCTGTACCGAACCGTACCGAGCCATACCAGCAATGGAAAAGCGCCATTCGATTAAACTTGAAGGTGCATATGAAAGCGCTATATATAAATGCCTCATTCAATAACGAACACTTGCTTGCATAAACTCTTTCGTACTGTATGTTCATTTGTTGTTCTTCCTTGTCATTCGTTCATCATCTACGCTTTATTTTTCATGAAGCATTATTTTGCTTCGCTTCAGCTATGATGAGGAGACATCCACTCTTGCATTGTGTTCGTGCATTTTGGGGGTGGAGCAATGAAGGGAGGAGTCAGTTTCAGATGTCAACAGGGTTTCTCATAAATCGCTTACTACACGTTTAAGTGGCATTTGTTTGAAAGAAAACTGCAAAGTGCACTTTTCAAGTGGTTCACAGTAATCTACAAGAAATGTGTTAGGATTTAAATGTTAAAACAACACATTTGTTATTTGAAATGAAATGTAATACAATTATACAACTTATGCCTGGTTCAGATTACGATTTTTTAACGATTTTTAACGATTTTGTGTTGCGATAGTCACTGTGTCAGATTATGCGATTTTGGGTCCTAAAATCTTGTCGTGTCATGGACAAGACACATATCAGACTACACGTTACTTCCTGACCAGTCATCACATGCCGTGTTTAACGGCGCGTGTGATGTCATCGAGAAGGCGAAACTCGTAGCGAGTGAGTTCCTCGATTGCTCGGCATTGCCTTTTCAGCGTGAGAAATACACGGTGTGGCGTGTGAGTGTGAGAACTGGTTGAATTGTGTGTGTCTCACAGCCATTGCGTGAGACTTGAGAACCCTGCTCGAAGAGGACAGTATGGGCTGTCAATCCTCCAAAGTGAACTTGAGGTAAAATATTGTTTTCTTATGTACTTTTACTTCTAGTTTTAACGTTGGCACCATCGTCTCTCTTTCGTTTTGTCTTTTTTGAAAGTTGTGTACGGAAAAGCTTGTGCTCCTATTGGTCAACCTCATACATGAATACATGACTGAACCGTCGTGGACGGCAGTTAAAAATATTAAACATGCTAGTCTTTTTGTCGTGATGTCGTGAAGCATTGCAGACGCGACTTACGACTTACACTATACGAGATGATACGATCAAATCTTGCGTCCCGGCGCCCATTGTCGTTTACGAATCCCCACGACACCCTACGTCAAACAGATCGTGCCAAAATCGGGCTAAAATCGTGTAATCTGAACCAGGCATTAGATGCTGCCATATTTGTTCAATTTTTAATTGTTTTTGTAAACAGTCACCTGAGGCGGCCCATACATGACGTTATCATGACGTTACTGCACACAACATGCATCTCTCTCCATTGACTTCCATTGTACACAGTGTTCCATTGAGATGAGTTGTAGATATAGACAGGTCTGATTATAGATCTCTTTGGGCGGTGCAGGAAAAGGACAGTGTGACTGACTGGTTGATGGCACCACAAGTCTAAAGCAGCAGACTAGAAAGATATAAATTGTGACTTCTAAAAAAATCAAGGAATGGTAAAATATCTGCAATACAATGAAATTATAATGTTATAATGTTAATTCACTGAGAGTTAAGTATTATAATCCCAACTGACAGCACCCTATTTAAACTGTTTTGAAGAAGCCAGACCAAGAGATGTGACAATCTCCAGAACAACTGCAGCCATAAACACAGAAAACAGCAGGCCACTGTTATCATTGCAGGAGTTGCATGGGTAACTCGTTCTTGCTTAAGTTTTGGAGAAACTACTCGCTCCCATTAACACCATTCCAACAAAGCTAAACTGTTTGCTGACCATCCGCTTGGAAAACAGCCTCTTTTGATTGTTCATTAAACACCTTTACACACAAAAAAAAGAAGAAAAAATCCTTGAAACAAGTATTTGGGCCTTACACACTTGGTATTCCAAAGAAAGTTTTTTTTTTTTTTTTTTTTTTACTTTTATGGAACACGCATGCAAAAGCGGTGGCTTGATTTATTTTTTATGACTGAGAAACAATTACATACTGAACCACAAACTAAACAAGTCATAAATCATATGTGATTACTGCGGATGATGACTGCGTTATCAATCACTGTTAACGAATGGTAATCATAATCACCCCTAAATCAGTGACTACTGCAGTCTTGACATGCAACTTCCAAACCAATAATGCAAAAAATTACGTACATTTTACAAGTACAGTAAACGATTGTAGCTTTAAAAAGTGATAATAATACTCAAAAAAAAGAATAAAAATGGTCAGAATTAAGTAGGTTTACATAATACAATAATGTAAATACATTCCTTAAATGAACGATTAGATTGACCTTTGTGTCACTCCAAACCCATGAGCAGAATGTCTTGGCTGCTCTTTTCCATACAACAAAAGTGAACTGGATCTCATATTATATTCAGTGTAAAACGTGCTATAGAGTCAGCTTTATATGATTGGAAGCTAGTCTACTTAATATTTTGTATGAGGAACAGTTTTATTCTACTTTTATGTTTTTGTCAAAGACTACATCCAGATCGGATTCAGAGCTATAATGAAAACACAGATGGAGTAGATCGAGTCCATCAACACCCCTAAATCTTCACAGACCTAGAGCTTGTCCTGGGTCGACATTTCATTATGTAACATTATGCAGTTTTGATTTATATGCTGTTTAATATAGATGTGCATCTACTTACATATGAGATCGCTTGTTTCTGCATCTTCTTCGCCTGTGCTTTGATCAGGAAATTCAGTGCTTTTTCAGAAGATGCGTAATAGCGCTCCCTACTGTATAACAATGAAAACACGGAAAGCCAGAAATTCCCGTCAATGTCGGGGAAATAGTTAAACACCATTGTCAGCCACACTGTACAATCAACTAATTAAACATTTTAAGGAAACAAAGGTTTTATGCACTTTGTCCAAAGTTTCTTTGGAAATTTGCGGTCTAAATTTAAGCTCAACCTAATAGAGAAAAAAGGCTCTTTTGCTAAAGACGGATCGGTTGAGACACTGGCATTTGGGCAACTCTTAGATTAGTGCCCTTGAAAGACAGTTACCAATTTGTCACTTACTTGTGGCTCAAGAAGGTAATTTGCGCCAAATGCCAATGCGAGCTCAGCACTAATGAAGAGCTGTTAGTGAGAGGATTGTTTGAGTATGCTTGAGAGCCACTAGAAGGCCTGTGGAGAAACTACTAGTTCTACAGTTCAGATGCCATAATTATTTTTTGAATAATAGAAAGGTCTCATACATTTCCTCATGCCCTGTCAGTGTAGAGTCATTACTTGTCAAAAACTGATTCAAATATCCTGAAGTAATTTCTTGCACAAGTTCAAATGTCTCAATATTTTGCAGTTATTGCATGAAAGTTGTTAAATATCTATCTATCTCTCTATTAGGGCAGGGTATTGACACAAATTTCACAATTCGATTCGATTTCGATTCACAAGCTTGCAATTCGATTCGATTCAATATTGATTATTTTGGATATCAGTTACAATAAATGGCAAATTTTCTCAAGGAAATCAAATCTCTTAACTAATGCTGTAAACTATGGTAGTCTAGTTGTAGCCTAGGCTTCATTAGCCTAATATGAAGGTAATAATGAACTTTTTGTAGCTATACAAACACTTAAATCACACTTTTATTTATTTTTATAATAAGAAGATTATATGAAATATAAACATTTAAATGGTGGCTGCATAAAAACTGGTCAGATTTATTAAAATATGCATTAAATATTGAAGAACATTAAGATTATAATGCATATGTAATATGGTGTATATATTTAGCAAAATGCTCCTCTCTAGAGTTAGTTTTTTTCTAGCTGACTAACGAGTTTATGTGGGTTTTCTGAGGTGAATATGACGATACATGACATTGAGATTACAAGCTGTTAACTGACGTCTTTCCACGGTTGAAACGGTGATTGAGCGAATCAATGTGACATGATATGGATTTCGATAAGTTGTACTCTATCTTTTAATACACTTAATCAGATGCTCATTCATGTTTATTTGGCGCTGTAACTGGTATTATTAAGGCGGAAGAGAGATCAGCGCTGCTGCTTCTCTTGAGCTGCGCCAGAACGATCTCACGCCACAGCGCCAAAACGTTATTGATGTTTTTGAATTTCTAAAAAAAATGGACGTAATTTGAAAATTAAGACTTTGTTTCATATCAATAGTAACAAAGGACAAAGACTATTGCGATTTTTCAGCCACGATACAATGTTCCATTCATTCAAATGAAACAGGACGACTAATCGATTCTTGAGATTTAAGAATCGATATCAGTTCGTAAAAATGAGAATCGATTAATATCGAGAAATCGATATTTATTATCCAGCCCTACTATCTATCTATCTATCTATCTATCTATCTATCTATCTATCTATCTATCTATCTATCTATCTATCTATCTATCTATCTATCTATCTATCTATCTATCTATCTATCTATCTATCTATCTATCTGTCTATCTATCTATCTATCTATCTATCTATCTATCTATCTATCTATCTATCTATCTATCTATCTATCTATCTATCTATCTATCTATCTATCTATCTATCTATCTATCTATCTGTGTGTGGGTCGGTCGGTCGGTCGGTCGGTCTATTAGGGGTGTAACGATACCCTCATGTCACGATTCGTTACAAATCCCGATACTGAACTCACGATACGATATTATTGCGATACTCCAAGACTCCAAAGGTTAACAAAAAATATACGGATGATTAAAATGCTACATTTGATATTACATTGTGAGTTTAAATTAATAGGTTTGGACTTGGTGCTTGTAACCCAAGGACAATGGTGACACTAGAATAATAATATTCTTGATTTTAGACAAATATTCTTGCACTTTTTTTGACTAGATATATTTAACATATTTAGATATATTTAAAATAATGTTGGACGCTTTTTTCTGGTGAAGTTACATAAGTCATTTGGCATTATCAGGACCCACAAATATTCGTTATTATACATTATAATCAACATTATATATAATAGTTTAATGTAGTACTGACACTATAAATCTTTTGTGAGAATTTTTTTTTCACACAGTTATTTTTATTTTGGGGAACTATCCATGATGCGTATTGTCACTATCCACGATACGTATTGATGCATTTTTGAATTGCGATATATTGTGGCACGATATATTGTTACACCCCTATCTATCTATCTATCTATCTATCTATCTATCTATCTATCTATCTATCTATCTATCTATCTATCTATCTATCTATCTATCTATCTATCTATCTATCTATCTATCTATCTATCTATCTATCTATCTATCTATCTATCTATCTATCTATCTATCTATCTGTCTATCTGTCTGTCTGTCTGTCTGTCTGTCTGTCTAAATATTGCTTTGTAATCAATAAGTGCTAAAATAAAGTGAGGCAGCCCACTAATAGTGTGTTTCACTTTAAAAGTAATTTGCAAGTAATTTTGCTGCGCGTTTACTTATCTTGGATTCTCAGCGTTTGGACTGCCGCACATCTGGAAGGCATTACTGTGCCTCGCTGGCTCATGGGATGAGGTCACTGTGCCAGAGAAACAATGTTGCTTTTGTCTGTTATGCCGAATGATGACGTTGCAGCCGCTGGTTGGAAATGGAAAAGTAAAGCGTGCGGCGTGGGGTGAGAAAGCCTGTGAACTAGTGCTCTGAACAATATATAATACTTTTGACATTGCTATTAATTCTCTCTCAAATGTTGTCTAGTGTATCATTGTCGACAATGAAAAGTCCGGCTTCAGGAAAGTAACTTCTTGGTTGAAAAAAGAAAACAAAATTAAGCGGTTTGGAACTGAAGTCTAAATTAAATTGACAGTCAGATGCTTAGTTTAAAAGAATGAAGTGCACAGGGTGCTACGGTAAACAGACTGGCCCGAATGTTTCACAAACCTCTGTCGAATGATTTATCCTGAACCTCTAGAGCTGGATGAGTCCCACAGCTTCTGAAGTCTGCCGTCTGTGTTTCGTGGCTTTAAGCCTATTTCCAGCAGTTACGTGAACTTCCAGGAATTTCCTCCATCTACTGATGTTCACTGCTGCTGGAGGTTTTGATTCTGTATGAATGACTGATCATGTTGAAATTCACCTACGAAGATAACTATTATTTACTGCCTGACAGATAAGAAAACTCAACATTATTCTTTACATACTTATACCGGTTTGCAAAGTCTTGCACTGATAACACTTGGAGCAAAGTGCTATTAATTCCCCTAGCACAAAATTTGCAAGGCATCTGATATAAACAACATTAAATGCAATATTTCTATGGTCCGTCTACATCAATGACTGTTGCAGTACATGCAGATTTGTTTTTTATAACCGCTGATTTGTCTTATATACTGTATAGCAGCAATACTTGTACTGTACAAACACTAAAGGGTCGTTGCATTTTGTTAAAATTTCATTCACTGAGATTTTTTTTACAATTCCCTTGAGTTTTCCTCTTGCAGAACACTCCAGACTCAGTTAGCTCGGCCTTTTCTCCATATAAGGAGTTTTTGTATCCTGAATGTGAGGTTGGATGAGGGAAAGCAGTTGGACCCCCATGTTCCCATTCCCTACTGCACACTTTGGCTTCACTGGAGAAATAAATTAGGACTAAAGATGTTTAGTAGAGACTTTTGCCGAGATGGTACACATCGCTAGAGTCAGCAACTTCTGCAGATGTTTTTGTGCTCAGATTTTGTCATGTTCTGAAAAGCAAGGTTACACTATATTAATCATTTTACAGATAGACAGATAGACGATAGATAGACAGACAGACAGACAGACAGATAGAGATAGATAGATAGACAGACAGACAGACAGACAGACAGACAGACAGACAGACAGACAGACAGACAGACAGACAGACAGACAGACAGACAGACAGACAGATAGATAGATAGATAGATAGATAGATAGATAGATAGATAGATAGATAGATAGATAGATAGATAGATAGATAGATAGATAGATAGATAGATAGATAGATAGATAGATAGATAGATAGATAGATAGTCAGGCAGAGAGATAGACAGAGAGATAGATAGTCAGGCAGAGAGATAGACAGAGAGATAGACAGACAGATGTTATTAAACAATAGCAAAGAATTGGCAGATGTATGATTTTGAATTTCAAACATGGAGCAGATTTCCTCTAAGCTTGCAGCCTCTCATGTCCCCAGTGTAAGGCACACCTTTATTTTCCATCCGAGCAGGCACACACACACACACACACACACACACACACACACACACACACATGTCTGGTTCGCTATCTCTGTGGGGGCTCTCCATGGACGTAATGGTTTGTATACTGAGCAAACTGTATATTCCCTAACCCTACACCTAACCCTACCCATCACACACAACTTCCTGCATTTTACATTTAAAAAAAAAAAAATTTCCTCATGGGGATCTCAATTTAGGTCCCCACGTGTCCCTGTGAGTCTGTGTGCATTCAGGTTGAAATCCCCACCGGGATGGAAAGACATGAACACTCACACACACACACACACACACACACACACGTTCACACACACAGCAGTCACAGTTAGGTGTGACAGTATTGTCCTACCCTCAGTGATATCTCTCTGCCTGCTCGCTTGTAGCTCTCTTCTAAACACAGGGGGCGGGTTTAAGACCCTGTCATCTGTCTCTAACCCGGCCAGTGACAAAGAGGGAGGGATGTAGGAGGAGAGAGAGAGAGAGAGGCAGTCTGGCTGACACATGGCCAGTGAATGAGAAGATCTTTCCCTCAGTACACTGTGTCTTTCACTGGCTGGCTTACTTCAGAGGACCAGGGCAGAGAGAGCGTGTGTGTGTGTGTGTGCGTGTGCGTGTCTGTGTCTGTTAACCTGCTCACCCACGCTCCACACACACAAACACACTTGGGATTACCAATCTCACGGTTACTGAGAATTCTGCCTTTGTTTTTCCAGGATGGCTGAAGCCGAACTCCATAAGGAAAGGCTCCAAGCCCTGGCGGTAAGTTCTGAGTTAATGTGTTCTTACAGTCTCACCAAAATCTTTTTGTTTATTTATTTTTTTTTTACTCTAACATACATTGTTAAGGCTCATAACTGTACTCCTCTTTGCTAGAAAAGCATTTCAGTACTAGAGAACAAGTTTGTTTGAAGTCAGACCCAAACGAACGCATTATAGAAGCTCATAAACCTGGTTTTGATGCTGTTACCTTGCCATTGTTAATATGTGTTTTTGTCAAAAGTGTGTTCTTATTGAAAGATTTACTATTGATGAATCACCCTATATGACCCAGAGGGCAAGAATTTGAAATGTGGCTAAAATAGAGACTAAATTTGGCACCAGGTCAACCCCTTTGCGTAGACTAGAAGTGAGCAACAGATGGAAAACTATTTTAGCTACATTGCTTACATCTTTGTGATTCCATACAATACACACTGCAGAAATGGTCTGTAGGACCAGCATGTATTAGTATACACTGGGAACCGTCCTAATACAATTATTGGACTCATGAGAAACAGTTTTTTGGGGTTTTTTCTGAAGAAATTTTTCTTTAAGTCTATCCAAAACTTAATGCAACAATGCTAGGCCATTCTGATTGGTTGCTAGGGTGTTGTGATTGGTTGCTAGGCTGTTCTGAGTGGTTGCTGAGGTGTTCAATGTGGTTGATTAGCTATAGTCTCTAGATATGGCCTTCCTTCAATAAAAGCCTATGGGGCTTTTTCCTGTTTTTTTATATTTCGAGTTAATCCAATGGTTTGGAAAAGTAATAGTACACCTTTCCTCTTTCAAATCACTATCCTTTATTAGCAATATATTGATGCTTGCCTTAAGAAACAACACTAATTAAAAGTCTGTCAAGTCTAACAATGAAAATTGATTCTTGGCAGCAAGAACTGCAGCAGGCTAATGCCTTTTGGATGAGGTTTGCCAAATGAAAGGCGAAGTGTTGAGATCGAGGGCCTGTGGTAATGCTGGCTCTCTTAGAAAGCGGAAATATAAATAATTAAAGTCATACAGTGTCTGGCTGCATCTCAAGCATTGACGGATGACTGGTTCTCGATACAAATGGTGATAATCTAAACAGTGTCTACTTAATTGCTTTTGCATTGAGAGTTTGTTTGGCAGAACGGCTATTACCCTCGAATAGCTCAAATTAAAGTAATTACGTGACAGTTTTCACGCATTTTAGCAAGAATTCAGTGCTTTTGTCTGATAGGTGTGAACATAATATACACATAATTTTCTTGACATCTTTTTTTGGTGTTAAATTAATGTGCATAGTAGTAATGGCATTGTGAATCAGTCTTGCAGCATTATTACGATGTCAGCCACATGCCTGCAACTGCAAATATTCAAACGCTTATTCAAACAATGCAACTAACAATAAGTCCATGCAACCTTTCATTCGTGCTGGTACGGTTTCCTTGTCAGACACTGAGTATCATCCTGTTGTGAGCTTGCGAGATACTGCTTCAGAACAGTCCTTAATCCTGAAAGAGTTACTTAAAAGACCTTTTGCTTCTCACAAACCTGGTATTTGGTGTGATTTGTGTTTGCAGTTGTAACATGTCACAGTTAAGTAGATTCAGGTAGTGCATCAAGTTATTCCCTTCTAGTAATCTATTCCTGAACAGTCAGTCAGACAAAGCATTTCATATATTAAAAGAATTACAGAAGCTCTTTGACAAATATCTGACCAGCACAGGCTGAAACAGCATGTGGGTTTCCCTTTTATAATACTAGGGAAAAACAGTGACATTAATGAGGTGGTGAAACTTTATTGCGTCTGTTTTGATGGTAGCTCAATGGAAAGCCCTCACAGTCCCACACAGTACTATTAATGTTGTCTGGTAGCTTAACAACTAAAGTCAAATGGTTAAAATCAGCCATCTTTGACTCATTGTGTTTTAAGCCGTTTATTCTCTTTTAGTGAGAATTTTGATAGATCATGTAATGAGTGGTGGTTGCCAGTGCGGACGTCAAGTCACAGTGCTAGAATGTAGTGGGTGATTGCCAAGACATTGTTATGAGATTGCTAAGGTGTTCTCTAGGGGTTTCTAATGTTGCTATGGGGACTTCAGGGTGGTTGACAGTGTTACTAGATAGTTTTCAGGATGTTTTTTGTTGTTGTGTACTGGGTCATGTTGAAAGTAGTGACATGTGAAGGCCAACCGGTAACGCTTCAATTTTACACTACAGTACTTACGTGTACTTACAGTGTACTTACCTAGAAAGTACTGGCTAAGATAAGGTAAGTACATGGGTTAGGGATAGGTTTAGGTGTAGTTGCAGGGTTGGTACCTAGTTATTACCATAGACAGTGAAATAAATTGACAGAGCGACCCCATTGAAGACTGAAGCCCGATTATTGCACTTCCTGTCTGATGTCTGAGCGACTGCGCAGGCTCAAACTCAGCATGACGTCAGTCTGATAGTTGAAAATCTTCTAGTAGCTGTGCCAAGACAAATCTGAATCACCTAATTCCTCAAAAACATTGTTGAAATATTTTGTCCCGTTGCTTTTATGGACTCTCTATTTATGAGCTTCTACCTTGACTTTGTGCCTCCATGTCTCCTCGATTGCCTCATAGATAGTAAAAGATTGCCTGCGAGCTTCGCCTCCTGTCTATACGGTAATGTCTCAATTGTGAAACAGAAAGTCCCGTGGTTATGATGCAATCTTTAGCCCATTTTTAGAAAAACGACTTCTACGGGGCCGTATCGTAAGGTACAAAGTAATTGTCACCAGGTGACAAATTGCAGCAGAATCTGTAGCCATGGCCCACCCCGAGCTGTGACATAATTTGGCGTAGTCGGCAGGTTACCACCTCGAGTTGAGCGACCAGAGACCCAGATGGCGGACGAAAAGACACCAGTGGTGCCATGATCCCGTTCTAGGGACTACCATGGCAGAATCTATAGCCATGGCCCACCACGACCTGTGACATAATGGAGCATTTTATACATTGTCGTGTTTCTTTAGATATAAATAATGGACAAATGAAGTCTTTGGACGCCTCCTATGTAAAGCTATTCGCTGTCAAAGTGACGCCAAGATGTATGGGAGTCAATGGGATGCTAACAGCAGGTGAAGTTCTGCTACAATGGTGGCTCCCGCGAGGCTTCAACTTCTAGCTGATGGATTACCCCCTTGGTTATTACCCAGTAATTGTAATTACTAAAATAAGCACATAGTATGTACATGGGTAACAGGACTGTAAAAGGAAGCGTTACCCCATTGAAACCCATAATCGGAATTTGTCCATCCAATTTAGAGCACACACTACACAGGAGTAGTAAGTAGTGAACACACACACACACACTTCAAACTGTGGACTGTGGACAGGTATTCACTGCGCTGCCCAGGGAGCGATTGGGGGTTAGGAGCGTTGCTCAAGGGCACTTCAGTCATTTCCTGCTGGTATTGATAATCAAATCGGCAACCTTCAGGTTAACAATTTGATTCTTCAAATCAAAGTCGATTACGTTTGGCTTGAGCCAATAAATTGTCTTCATCATAAAGACAATCATCCAATTACTTAAAAAATAATAGGAACCCTCCATAATTACACACTAAGGCTCAATCCCAATTCACCCCTTGGCCCTACCCCTTAGCCCTACCCCTCCGTTTTGCGCGTTCACGTCTAGGGGTAGGGTGTCCCGATTCTTCTTGAGATCGAGGGGTAGGGCGAAGGGGTAGGGCTACATAGCCCTCGAAACGGAGATTTTTCAGAGGCACACTCCAAACGGAGGGCTAAGAGAAAAGTTCACGGAATGCATCGGAAATCACCGGCGAGATGGATCGCAAACGGCTAAACATTTAAATTTAGCGCCAGATGATTCCACCACGCACTTTATTTACTCTTATAATAATTATAGTTGTTTAAATTAAGAAATGGCATAATAAATTACCTTTCCGATCAGAAGACATACATTTCGAGGAAGGGATGTTATAATCATCATGTTTATTCAAAGTTAAGAGCAGCTGCGCTGATGATTGTCAGTTGTTGTCATGGAGAAATCCTGTACAAACTCTGTAACGGCAGAGCCATCGCCGACGACTGATGACGTATTGGGTTCATGAAGGGTTGTTCCATTTCGTAGGGGAATATTTCAACCCCTTGGTCCTTGTAACTCCGTTTTAAGGGCCAAGGGGTGCACTCAAAAACAAGGGGTAGGGCCAAGGGTTGAATTGGGATTCAGCCTAATTATGCACTTAAGTCTTATAGTCAGGATTAGGGCAGGAGTGTCAAATTGTGCTCCTGGAGAGCCTCTCCGCCAGTAAGCTGGCAATATGGCTTCCGTCGCATCACCATCAGGTGGTGCTGCACATTGGTGGTGGTTAAAGAGATTTCCCTCTTCCAAATGTAAAGTGCTTTGAGTGCGGAGAAAAGCGTTATATAAATGTAACATCCATTTAAAATGTTTGCCGCAACCATTCTAGTTTTTATTACGAGTTTCCTTTACTTTCTAAATGTGGATCGCACGTGCAATTTTATTATCAAAACATACGTCTGGTGTTGTGACTGAAACTTGTGGTAGTTTTGGTGTTCAAAGGTCAGTACTATGTAGGCTGCACTCATTAGAAAGCTTTTAATTTGGACTTGCCCTCAAGAAGGAAAGCACCACAGGACTATGCCCGTGGATTTTTTTTTTAATTTAGGGTTTCTAGTTTCACTCCATATTCATCCAACATCTGTGTTACCCCAACCACATATTTTTATCTGGGCTTCGCTTGGTTTCCCATGATCTTCAGAACAGCAAAGTCTCTGGGCTGCTCGATGTTGGCAAAGCAGTTGTGTTTCTGAAATGAGCTCAACTAAATGCTATACCTCAAGTAGATTACTGAAATGTAGTGGAGTTTAATGGTTGTTTTATTCAAATCACATGCTGACTTGTTGCATGTAACATTTATAGCTTCATCACTATTTTCTATCATGCTGTTTTGCTGGAAGTGCATATCGGTTTCTGTGAGTGGTGTATATAGACTCCCTGCGTCAACAATGCTAACCACAAACTGACTGCATGACTGACAAACCGCTTGAATAGCACTTTACTTTTCAATAAACATACCATTAAGATATACAGTAGAAGAACTGCTTTTTGATTTTGCCTGACAATTCCCTGTACTGTAAGTGAATCACTCCCATACTGACTGTTTGCTAGCTTGCTATGTTTCTGGTCTATTGCCTCAAACCACAGGCTGCTGCTGCTGTACAGGATAGGATTTGGGTCCAAATCTGTGGCTTTTCTTTTCAGTCCAACAAGTGAGGGAATGTCGCTAGCTCAAATGAGAAATGGGTTAGCGGTTTGCTAATTGCGGTACACTGGGCGGAGGAGATTGCACGCGGACAGACTTCCCTCTTGACTTAAATGACCTTCCCTGAGCAGTTGTGACTTGTTTACACAGATTCATTTGGTCATGCTCAGTTCTATACCTTTGCTGTGGAACTCATTTACACCGTGCTCTTGCTAGCTTAGCACTAGTCTGAGCCACACACTAACCGGCCACACTCTGTTCACTGATCATCTGATGCATATAGCACACAAAACTAAAACTCTTTCACAAAGCTAAAAGTCTTAAAGCCCGTTCACACCATGGACGATAACTATAATGATAATGCTAAAGATAGTTCTGAAAATGATTCTAAATATAAACGAATTGCAGAGTCCAGACAACGACTTTAACAATAATGGCAGCTGATGAACGATGAAAACATTGACAGCCAATCATAATCCATCCTGCTTTAAAGAGCTTGGGCATTTAAAGCGGCAGGCGACAAAACTGGAGTGCGCGGTTATAATAAACACAGTGATATTGTGTGTTAGCGTAGATGCTAATATAGTTATCGTTACACTATCGTTATAGTTATGGTTCTTGGTGTGAATGGGCTTTTAATTTTATTGTCTGACTCCTACAGGTTTTCCAGGACATTTTTAACGGTCCGCCAGGAAACTTAAGCCATGTTTACAAGTTCTGTCAGGACCACTATCGTCAAATACATGTACAATTGACAATTAGCATACAGTTTGGATTTACAGTATGGTTCTGTTCTTGGCAAGAACTCCCTGCGCATCCTAGCGTCGATAAGAGCAGCAATAACCCCCTTTAGGCCGTGTGTCCACCAAAGCGTTTTTTCACGCACATGGTGTATGTTTTCAATTGTTTTCAATGGGAGCGCCACGTCTTTTAAACGGCATTCATCACGGTGAAGCGCCGAGCCCTCAGCGTTTTTTACTGGTCGCCTAGAGTTGAAAAATATTCATCTTTGGATAAAACGCAGCGCTCATCACTGTCACTTTTTACCCAGCTGTCCAATCACACTAGAGGAGGGGCGGGACTAATACCACACTGACCAACTGTCACAACATTCAAACAGTGCTGCGGATATTATGTATCATAGCAACGAAACGTCTCAATGGAAAAAATGCTGCCCTGCTAAAACGCTCTCAAGCGCCCAAAGCATGGTGTCTTCAGCAGAGCGTCTATCGTTTTCAGCTAAAAACGCTTCGGTGGACACACAACCTTAGGGTAAACAGAACAGAACCAACATGTGTAAATGCAGATATCATTAATTCAAGATTTTAAAGTACAACATGATCCGAGAATTTATTCTGATTAAAAGAGGAATCAGAATGCCGTACTGACTGACGAGAGGAGGAGCTGGGGAGGGAGGAGGGTAATTCGCTCCTGAGAAAGCAATAGTTGCTGATAATACTGAAGGAGCTTATATGTGTATACAGTGAGAGGCGTTGTATTCCTATAGTACATGTATCGGCTGAGAGTCAGCTGATGCGAGCTTGACTAATGTGACCTTTCAGAACTGACGCTACGCTTAATTTCTGATACTGCAAAAATGAACGCTTCAGATGAGTAACTAAAAGCTTTATTTAAAAAAAATGGTTTGTGAAGTTCATAGCATAGAAACTTCAAGACATTACGCATTTAGTTTGAGTTTCTTAGTTGAATTTAAAAGAGATGTTTTCGCATGTTTACCAATGGGATATGGGAAAAGTATTTTTATTTTATTTATTTTATATTTTTGTGAGCTAGGCAAACTCTTGTGATTCCCAAGTGATCCCATTTTATTAGTTGTGTGTCCTCTCACATCTATAATGGAAAATCAGATGAATAACTTTATTGAGAAGGCAATATCTGTGGCATATTCGGGTAAACATAAAAGTAAAGATACTGTAGTTTGTAATTGCATCAACATGTACACGCCCCTGAACATGACATTGAACAAAGAAACCTGTGATTGGTCACTTTACATGTCAGTCAGAAGGCATCTTCCTGACTAAGTTGGCAGTCCTATAGAGTTATGTTGTTACAAGTTCTGGCCACATGACATTAGCATAGTGCAGGCGTCCATTACTAGCGGGTTAAATTTAGCAACAGCTGTCTGTGATGATTTGGCTCAGGGTTCACATATTTCAAGGAGGTGGGGTGATCCTCAGGTGGGTTTGGATCCCCAGCTCTCGGGTGTGGTGGCTCAGCTGCATTTCCGAAACAAGCATTGGGAACTAACTGTGCTGTAACTAAAGCCTAGCTCTAACTAAAGCGCTAACTAGCCCAGATATCAGTGTCAGATAATTCAGATGTTTCATATCTCTGTATTTCTGTGATTTTTAGTGTGAATAGCGCTCAACTATTCTAAAATGTTTAAAAAGTGTTCACTTATGTGTGTTCACACCAAACGCAAATTTAATCGTTTGCGCAAGTAGATTACATACAAAGTCAATGCAAAATAAATCATTCGCGCCGGGCGTTGCGAATGACACGAATTGGGGTGTGCGTTTTGCCGCGAACGTCTTCCGCGCAAGTTGAAAAATTTGAAATCGAGCGGAAGATACGCATGATGCTTTATTGCGCCAGCCAATCAACAAAGAGGTAATCGATACGTCCGGTCTATCACTGTTGTCGAAAATGGAGGAGATTCTGATTGTTGCCGTCTCTGAAATATATGACATTTCGGCATGTTTTTCATACATTTATTGTAATCAAATCACAGCAAAAACGAGATATGCTGTATATTTATTGGTGTTGACGTTCCCTGACCTGAGACAGATGGAAAGGCGCTCGCAGCTGAGACTGAAAGCCTGTAGTTGGTGTCCATCCTCTGGTGCTGTGAACCTAGACACATCGGCGTTTGGCTTTCCTCCGTATTTGGGACTTCCACAACAAGTACAGTGCATCAATATATTTTATTTCAGACATGACAGAAACATATGCCAGAAAGAAATTGTGTTGTTGTTTTTTATTCGCGAGTGACGCGGAATGCGCGAATGGGTTCAAAATGTTCAAGCGTCTAACTAGGCGCGATAGTTGCGTATTTGACGCTCTATTCGCGTTCGATGTGAACACACCATTACACCAAAACACTTTTTTCACTTTTATTTTAGTTTACATTAGGAACTCTGTTCAGTTTTAGTTAGTCGATATAGTCAACACTTAGGAAGTCAGCATGAGATGAAAATACACCCTAAATGCATGTAATAGAACTCACTGTGAACCATTCATCCAAGTTCATTTGGAAAAAAACACCTCGTAATGTTTAATCCAAATGTCATGGATCTACCGGTGAAACGACAGACTTCTCCCTGGTGACGTATGCAGGACTTCTCCAATTATTCAATCCGCTTAAATTCCTCCCCTGCAAGCTCATGTTCATCCGCCTCCACTTTTAAGCGCCACGTCCGTATCTCAGCATCCATACAACAGCTGATACATAGAAAGAAAGGCCTGCACTACATTTTTGCTTTCGTTCTACTCGTTAAGGACCTGTCGCTATTTCTGATTCATTGCTACTTTTTGATTAAACCAGACCATCCGACATTGATTGAACAATACGAAAACGTAATAATCTCTGTAAAATAATTGAGTTTTCTCATCAGCTTCCTCACTGCATTTTCATCTCTGTAATAGTTTTTGTTAATGACAATAAGCTTGATAAATACTTAGCGCAGCAAAGCGACTTACAGTAGTTAGAAGTAACAACCTGAGGTTAAGTGTGTCGATCAAGGGCACAGTGCTGACCAGATCTTCGCATGTGGGATTTGAAGCTCCAAACTGTTGGTGGCCCCCCCACAGATCGTTTAACCAGTACCCTATACTGTTCTCAAAACAGCTAGCAGCTGTAGGGGTCAAAGTTTGGAATGCAAGTCCTGCAACTTACATTCAATCACAAATGTCGAACATTTTTGCTTGACCAGAATGTGAACGGTTCAATTTCCCTCCACTGACAAGTACATGCATTAAATATTAATATTCGGAGTTTGTGATATAGTTTAAAGGTGATGTTTGTCATTTCTGTCCCATACGCTTCATCAAAAGTAATTGCAAAAATAATGCTTTTCCGAAACACACCCCCTATTTCGACTGGGTGAAGAAAAAGACCAAACTCATGCCATTGTTTGGGCCCATGTTGCTATGTCAAAAAATAGTCAAACACATATAGTATTTGAAGAGTGTTCAAATTACTGTGACAAGAAATGATAAAGTTCACTAGAAGTGAAAGAGTCCATCATAACACAGTCCGTACTGGGTGTTCTAAGAGCAGGGCGTAGCTCTGCAGACATTGGAATAAACACATAGATCTAAAATAGCTCTAGAGCACATAAGAACAGCTTTGCACTCATTTCATAGTGTATGATTCTCTTTAAATATGTTTATAATGTGGACACTGTATTTGTAATTCACTTTAGATAATTTGCAGTATGCGGTTTGCACTAATGAAATGAAACCTGGTTTCATCAGGGTCTTTGCCACCGTGTAGAGTCCTCAGCATATGTTCCTTTTCTAGTACTGGGAGCATGATGCACACTGCAGTGAGTGTAGCTTTCTACACATGATGTAATTATATTATGGTTTTATGATTTTTTTTTTCACTTTCATAGGATGTTTTCAGGGATAAACAGGAGGGGAACGTAGAAAGGAGGTTGCAAAGTAATGTTTGCAGTCGTGTTTACTGCTATGTGTGACCTCACCACATAACTTCAACTGTTACGTACCAGTTCTGTTCAGTTCGAACTTCTCATTACTGGCTTCATTTTTGGTGTCCCAGAAATCTCTTTTCTATCAATTTCTCTTATTTTTTTTTTTTTAATGTTCTCGTCAAATCCAAAACATTGTTGAAGCTTCAACCTAGGTGTGTGTGATTCTGAGGTTTCTAAATTTAAGTCAGACTCGCGACTTCAAAATAATAAATTCTTTTTTTTAGAATTTATGCACCACTAGTATTTCTGTCATAATTTTAATTGTTCTTCCTTTGAAAAATTACCTTCAAAATTGCTGCTTAGTCCCATTTACGTCATTGCCAAACAGAATGAAGAGAGGGTGGGAGAAAGCGAGAGAGCGAACGAGAGAAAGAGAGAGAGCTGTGAAAGTTGTGCCCCTGAACTGAAGCCACAGGCAAATCATCTGCAGCATGGGGGCGTGAGTGAGAAAGTCACACACTTGTGGACACTTGTTGCATTTTTACGTAATTCACAACTAAATTGTCCTATTTGGTCCACAAGCTTGAAGTTCTTCCACACAGTTGAATTTGAAATTGTCATTTTCTGTTACACATGTAAATTTCCCTATGATACAAGAGGCAGACATAAGTTTGAGTGCCACCAATCCTCACGGATCTGAGCCAATCATAACATCCTGTTTAAAGAGATATGCAAACTCATAAAAACAAAAGTATTGATTCCTATACTAGAGTCAACTCTGATACTAAGACTAGACAGAAGTGAGGAACTTCTTACGTATATCTTTACAATAGCTTTTATTTATTTTTAAGATTAACAGTAACACTTTATTTTGATGGTCCCTTTTCTTATTATAGTATTGGTTATAGATCAATTTTTTGTCACACCTTGAACTTCATTATTGTATATTTCATTATTAGTTAATGCTTACCACAAATGTTATCCTTACTCTGAGGAATCCAGTGTGTTGTGCAGGGATTTTTAAAACAAATCACCACTGCCTTAAAGGGATAATCCACTTTTTTGGAAATAGGCTCATTTTACAACTCCCTCAGAGTTAAACAGTTGAGTTTTACCGTTTTCGAAAACATTCAGCTGATTTTCTGATATTTAGAAGAATATCAGTAACCAGACAGTTTCTGGTCTCATTGAGTACCATAGTATATATTTTTTTCCTATTATGGAAGTCAGTGAGACCAGAAACTGTCTGGTTACTGATATTGTTCTACATATCAGAAAATCGGCTGAATGGATTCAAAAATGTTAAAACCCAACTGTTTAACTCTGGGGGAGTGGTAAAATGAGCCTATTTCCAAATAAAGTGGAGTATCCCTTTAAGCATCTATTACATGCGTTTGGCTGAAATGATTTAGTTTTGGAATACATGCTGATTAAACACAGTTACTTGTGGTTTAATTGACATGCCAGAGATGCAAAGCATGTTAATAAGGTCAGTTAAAGAACGTTATTAGCAGTAGTATACTTTTTAAGACTGTATGATCTATCTAATGCCTTAAAAGTTAATGATGAATTTGAGTCACAGGATGAATCGTAACTTTACTCTTTAAGATCATAATTTCAAGATGTTGCATTTTCACTATGACATGCATATTTTTTGTATAAAGTGCATTTTGACTGATTTGGATGCTGATAAAAAGTACAAAAACTTGGCTCATGTGCTTCCCTGGAAATAACAACATAGAGATTGAAGGGTTTTTTTTTTTTTTGGAAATGCTTCCAGGAGAAAGAGAGATTCAATAAAGCAGTTACAGGTTTTAAAAGATTTTCATTTGCCAAGTCTACAGCATAAATGACACATCCAACCTCAAGAAAACTGTCGCTGTTTTACGTGGTAGCAATTTCATATGAATTTGTACAATGTGATTCGTTCAGAAACAAAAGATTTTCAGGAATAAAGTATAAGCATGAAGGTCCATCACCAAACTTAATGTAAAAAATATATTGTTGGTTTAACTTAAAAAATAAAGTTAAGGCATGGTTGCCTTAAAATTTTAAGTTCATTGAAATGGAAAAAAATGAGTTAATACAATGAAGGAGATTGATTTAATCATCAGAAACTCAACATATTATGTTATCTGAACTACATAAATTATTTAAGTTGATTTGACAAAAGAAAAAACGGTAACACTTTACAATACGGATGCACTAATAAGCATTAATTCGTGCTAAACTAATGCTCAGATAATACTGAATTAATGTGTAACTAATGATTATTTAAGCTATTCATTAATAATTACCACATTAGGAACTAATTAAGAGTCTGTAAGGTTAATGTATTAGTTCATGAATTGTTATTAATTAAATATGTAATTGTGGATTAATTCTATAACTTATTTTTTTAACTAATAGTGTTAATTAATATGTTAATTACCAGAATGAGCCAAAGCCTTGTATTTCAACTTCCAGATGATATGACAGGTACACTAATATGCATTAATACATGATTAATTACTTCATTGTTAGTGCAAATTCATGTGCAAATTACTATAATTACTAAATGACTAGTTAATAATGATGTGCCCCAACAAGTAAAGTCATAACGTAATGATACCTTTGCAAATAATTAGCTAATGATTAATTAAATCAGACAACTGGAGGTTGAAGTGCATACCGTAGCTTCGACTAATTATGGTAATTAACACATTAATTTACACTATTAGTTAATAAAATATGTTATTAAGGAATTAATATACAATGACACATTGGATTAATAGCAATTCATGCATTACTTAATCTATTAATCATATAGACTCTTTATTAGTTGCTGATGCAGTAATCATTAATTAATGGTTTAGTTCTTCATTAGTTATACATTAACTCATGATTATCTGTGCATTAGTTAAGCATGAGTTAATGTATATTAGTGCACCCGTATAGTAAAGTGTTACCGAAAAAATGTTGTGATTACAAATCATGAAAATATACTTTTACAGGATAGAAGTAGATCATACAAAAATGAGGAGATGAGATTGTATAATTCATATGAATTAGCAACCAATTCTCAAGATTGTAAAATAGAATTGTCATGAAATGCGTTGAAAGATGCATGTACCGTTTGAAAGTGAATACTAAAATATCGTCATAAAATATTTGTTATGAAGTGTCATCAATTCAACACTTCAAATGAGTTTCATAATAACTGCCGAAAAACCAATAGCACAAAGAACTTCTTGAAGACTTCCTTTCCCAAAGTGCTTGCTGGGAAAATGATGTCCAATCTATTTTTGTCTGTCCTCTGGGACAAGCGCTTGATCTTTGATAAAGAGCCATCATCAAGACATTTTTTGGTAGAAAAGCGACACAAAGAACACAAGTGATATAGCTTACACAATTAGTTTGTCCTTGTTATAGAGCATTTCGATCAGAAATGTCAGCATTGCTTGCATTGGAGGCGTCAGTTGTAGGAGTCAACAGAGACACACACTGTGGCGGCTCGGGTCATTGGTCACACACAATAGAGGAAATGGACCGTTTCTTGACCTCAGGGAAAATTTTGTCGTGTCTATCAGCTTCTAGTTCATAGCTACATCCCATCTGGCATACTTGACCAGTGTGTACTTCTCTGGTAGTGAGCAAGACCACCATGCAACGTACTGTTTACAATTTATTTTAAAGTGGTAGCATCTAGCAAAAATCATTACCCTAAAATAAATTATCTTTAAAATGCATTGCCTTAAAATGCATTAAAACTTCAAAACCTTGCACTTTGAATCCCATTTTCAATGGTTTGTGCATTCAGGCCACCCCTAGTCATGTAAATGAATGAACAAAACGCTCAAAAACTTTTGTTTTTTAGACAGCCCCTTAATCATAGACCAAATTTTCCCACCTAGTCTTTTCACTATATTATCTGCACAATCATATTTGTGACTTTTAACTAATGCTTATCTATGCACAGTCAACTCTAGTTTGTTGCACACAACATATGGGGGCGGGAATGTGGCCTGTGTTTGAGAACATGGCCAAGATTTTCACCCTCTGATCTTAAACTCAGCTATAGTGATTTCCAGTTGTTTTTGTTAAGCTTTGGTTCTCCGGGAATCTCTTATATTTTGTCTGTAGCAAAAGAAAAGCTAATGAACTCAAGAAAGGCCCTGGGGTGTTTGGTCTTTGAGGCTCGATGCCATCCGTCGGGATGGAGGGGGTGGCTTCAGTAATGCCATGCAGATGTTTTCCATTTGAGTTGGGAAACAAATCCTCATTGTTTTGAGTCTCACTAGCCCAACAGGCTCAACGTCACGAGCATATTTATTACCTGTTTTCATACTCAACTCGCATACAGATGCTACGGTCTGTCTGGAAATTAGCCTCCGCGTGAGTGATATTTCAGGGTGACTGGGCCACAGATTACGTGTCTGAGGAACTTTTCTTGGCCTATTTCTGTATGTTACTCTGAGCTCTGGTATGGGTCAGCATTCTTGCTGTGAAATAGATCTGGTTTCAGTATTCTCTCCAGATGAGAGGGGCGTGGAGTGTCGTGCCAGTCTGTAGGACATGTAACCGGTGACGAACGCACTGCCGGTGTAATTACAGCCCTGCGCTCACATGAGAAATTGCTTGCATAGATTCAGAGTTTATGTTGTGATGCTAATTACAGAATCATCTGCGTTCATAAAGGACGCAACCACGATATTTAAAATGCAAAGAGTAAATATACTTGTGAGATAAATTGTGATTTAAATTATAAAAAAGCCCCAAATATGTAATATATATATATATATATATATATATATATATATATATATATATATATATATATTAGGGCTGTCAAACGATTAATCGCGATTATTCACATCCAAAATAAAAGTTTGTCTTTACATATAATTGTATAATGTGTATAATATTGTGTATAATTAATTAATGTGTATGTGATGTGTATAATTATTATATATATATAAATACACACATGCTTGCATATATTTAAGAAATATTTTCATGTATACTACTACATATAGATTTAAATATAATTTATATTATATATAAAAATCAATATTTTATATATAAATAATATTTTTTTCTTAAATATACAAGCATGTGTGTGTATTTATATATATAAAATAATTATACACATCGCATACACATATATTATGCAAAGACAAACTTTTATTTTGGATGCGATTAATCGCAATTAATCGTTTGACAGCCCTAATATATATATATATATATATATATATATATATATATATATATATATATATCATGTTTATGCATTTTAATATATTTAAATTGTTATTTTTCTTAAATATTTTGGGCCATGCGCCCAAAAATATCATTTTAAAATATCCACAAGAAATTAGCTTGGCATTTTCCAAATGTTTTTAGGTGTATTGTCACTGTTTTGTATCAATTTACACATTAAATCTATTCATTTAAGTTATGGTTAGGTTCATGTTTTAGATGCTGTTAAAGATATATAAATACCAACTACATATTAAATCACCCATTTGATGGGTTATTTTGTACTGTAGACGGTAATCTGGTCTTTCCTCTTATTTTCTCCTTCTCGTCATGTCAAAATCAGGGATTATGTTTCAAGTTAGCATACTCGGCTTTAAAAAAAAAGGACATGAAAATCCTTGTAAGTCATTTCCAGTAGCTTTCGTGTAAAATCCAGTGGCATCACTCACTGACGGATATGTAAGGGTCCGTTTTTAGAGGCACATTTGTTCACATCTGGACAACATATCAGTTTTCCCTCCGTGGAGAGCGCATACTTCCTGCAGCAGTGCTCTGAGCTGGAATGTGCTCGTGAAACGGTGTCAAAGCCAGCCAAGAGATTTGAACTCGCTCAAGAACCTGAATAACCTACATATGTGGCTCGGCTTTCCTCTGCGCTCATGTTAAGTGAATAAGAAGTAGATACCCTGCAGAGAGGAATGTGAAAAACTTGTGGAGTTCAGGTTATGATGTGATAAGTCATATTTTCACTTAGACTTTCACGTGCTTGCCATGTTAAAAAACCGAAACAATTATTTTGTTGCCTTTGTACCTCACTATTGGAAATAGATGACTTCCTGCTTTAATCATTTGTCATTCACAGTGAAACAACTGCTGAAGTATTTAGCTATGAATGGCTAAAAGAGGATGCTTGCCTTTGCAAATATCACAAACTAAGCTTAAGCTTCAATGAATTGAAACTCTGCACAAAAATAACATTACTTTCAGTAGTTTAACACAATATTTCTATTATATTTTCAGGAAAAACGAAAAAGACAAGCCGAAATAGAGGACAAAAGAAGACAACTCGATGAACTTGTTCTACAACTTCAACATTTCAAGGTAAAACAACTCGTTATATCATCTCTGAAAGTTGACCTTGCACACAGTACAACAAAGTTTATCGTATCCTTTTAGGTTCAATCAGAATTTGTGCATCATTAATGTAGATAGTTCAATTTGCTGTTAGCTAGGTTATGATTCGGCTGAAGACGATCCAAAAGACTCAGTACCACCATCCACCTATTTTTATGCATATTTTTTTACATAAAAAACATGTGCTCAGTTGAGGTGGATACAGTTTTTTTTTTTTTTTTCCAACAAGAAGACAAGCACAAACTACGATGAAAACACTTGCCCTCGATTGGCAAACAAAGTCATGCGACTTTGCCTCAACAGATCATGTGATCAGAAAATGGCAGAGAGCGAGAGGAATGTTTGAATGGACGACGAGGTTCGCAATTCAACATTCGTGAACATAATTTTGTAAAACATCAACAAAATGCACAGATTTTCCAAGAACTGCGAGTTCAGATCATCCTTACAGGATATCTCGTGGAGAATGTGGAATTAAAATTGGGTTTGAAAGTAATTCCTTTCTTTTTTCTTGATGATAATCTTTTCTCTCTACTGGAGTCCAAGCCAACATGTCTGACTCTATAACACTTGAGTGTGTTATCAGATAGCCGGAGGTTTGCCTCATTTACAGAGAATTACTCTGTAGTGTTATCACCCGGATTTTATGTTGGTTAGTTTATACAAAAAAGAAAAAAACAAATCACCCTCAGTTTAAAGTCACTCATGAAAGAGATTTTGTCTAGGAGAGAAGGACCTTAGGGAAAAGAAACAAAGATTTGATAATGCTCTGATGTGAGACTTTTATAAAGACCGCAGATAGACAAGATAATAGTAATAGCTTATTGTGAATATGTTTCATGAAGAACATAACAGCTAACAAACCCTGACAATTAGCTAATCACATGCACAAATTGTGGGTGATTTTCACAGCTATAGTGTGAATGTGTTTTGTCATGAAAAAGAAGAGAGAGTTTTTTTCAAAGAGCTGAATTCAAAGTGAAGACTTGACTGAGAAAGAGAAGCACATCCAGGAAGAGACATGTTTGTTTAGTAGTGGGTGTAAGCAAGTTCTCATCGGAAAGTACAGCTGAAATGACTGTGATGAATGTCTAGATCTTGTGAGAGCCATCCGAAAAATTTGCTTTCTCATAGAATTTTCTCATAAAATACTTTGTAAAATTCTAAACATAAAGACAAAAAATGTATGCTGTGCAGATAATAAACTATATATATATATATATATATATATATATATACACAGCAAAATTCCCAGTGTTAAATTAACACTCCTGGTGTACATGTAGGACCAAATTAACACTCCTGGGGCCCTATTTTAACGATCTGAAACGCAAGTGTCAAAGCGCATAGCGCAAGTAACTTTGTGGGCGGGTCCCGGCGCTATTGCTATTTTCCCGGCGGGATA
This sequence comes from Cyprinella venusta, assembly GCA_038021265.1. Taxonomy (NCBI): domain Eukaryota; kingdom Metazoa; phylum Chordata; class Actinopteri; order Cypriniformes; family Leuciscidae; genus Cyprinella; species Cyprinella venusta. The sequence goes on from CM075882.1 coordinate 15,319,211, forward strand.
AATGCCTCTTGCGCCTGGCGCAAATCTAAAAGAGGTTGGTCTGAAGTAGCTTCATTATTCATAGGTGTGGTTTGGGCGTAATGTGAAATAAACCAATCCGAGCGCCATCCAACATACCCTTTAAGAACAGGAGCGCATGTTGCATGACGGATTGTTATTATAACGGCGGGTTTACCAGGGGCGCGCCAGGAGCGTTCACAGCCGATGAGACTGACGTTCTTGTCAGGACAGTGAAAGACAGAAGTGACGTTGTGTGGGGATGGGAGAAACTCTAGCACATCAGCGTCGGTTAAACATTATAGCCTATACGTATGTTTCTTGCCACTATTGGGCAAACAGGTCTGATCCTTTAGTACTACAATAGCCTTAAGAAATGGGTATTTCGGTTTTTTCATCTTCATGTAAACCACAATGATTTCCCTCATGTGTTAATATTTTTCCTTGTTATAATGTATGATTTGCAAAAATAAAAACTACTGCATCTATGTTGATGAGAGAATCAGTGTATGCTTGTTGGGTACCCGCTACATTATGGGCAAGCATGCGCGCTTAAAATAGCATTATGAACAACGCGCAACGCGCCACTGACTTTAGACCAGTTTTTTTCTGGTCAGTGGCGCAATTGTGTTCTGGAAGTGTAAAATAGCACCAGGGAATATTTGCGCCGACACACGCCTCCTTTTTGCGCCGATCCGCCCAGGGAGCGCAAGTTCATTTCCTAGTTTACCAACGTGCGTCTGTGGAGAGGAAAATCCCGCTTTGCGCGCATGCAAAATAGGAATGAGACATGCGTTTGTGTATAAAGTCACTTGCGCCGGGTGCAAGATAGGGCCCCTGGAGTTAAATGGACCTATATGTACACCAGGAGTGTTAATTTAACACTGGGAAATTTGCTGTGTATATATATATATATATATATATATATATATAGTTTTTCTTTTTTAAATATAGTGCTGTAGTCGGGTTCCTGAAGTAAAAATCCTTTTAGATGAATTGATTAAAATCAGGCCTCATATACTGCACAAATAAAATCCTAATTGAATGTCTTTCATTTAATAGGTTTATATTTCTTATATATTTATTAATTAGTTCACATATTTTCATGGGATGGTAGTTCTTTCCTGTTAAGGACATTGTAACATTTTTTTTGAGCTTTTTTTTTTTTTTTTAATGACCCTACGATGCTAAAGTGCGTAACAAATAAAGTTATTGTCTCCCAAAAAAAGAATCGATTTTGAACTGCCTCAAACTAGTCATCAGTAATCCCAATCTTACTGCTCTGACCTGTATAGATTTGTTGGAAATTTGCATAATGCCAGCCTGTGGTCTTCATTGGTTGCTTGCAAACCACCATTACAATAACTCAGTCGGGAAAATTATTTCCATTATATTAAGAACTGTATGCCATTTCATGAATAACTACACAACAAGATGGGTTTATCTGATTCCCAGATTTCCTCTAAAATCACAACAGATGTGAGGGAGGATCAATACATGCAAACCTGTGCCATAATGAGGAAGCAACTAAGTATTCATAATTAAAATACACCCTCTGTGTAACATCTTGGGAATTAAACATCTCTATTTTCCCAGGCGACCTTTAACTTTTTGACTCCTACCCAATTTTTCCCAATCCCAATCATCACCAAGATACACTCCTAAGTATTTGAAACCTGTTCCTCCAACCTAGGAGGATCTGGTTTCCCACCTGTGCATTTGGTTAATGATAACTTTTCACTTTTACTCCAGTTTGCACTCGCAGAAGATAAACCTTTAAAAGTTGTAAGTAAACTTAACAAAAACCTACTCTCTCTGCCTGCTAATCATAACTATAACATCATCGGTATAAAGTGACAATATAAGATTATTTTTACAGTTTGGCAAGCATATACCATGAAGTTTAACCCTTATTTATTGTAAAAGTGGTTCTGTTGCCAAAGAGCACCCCTGCGTAACATCTCTATAAGCTTTCAATAGAGCAAATAAACTACCGTTCACCTTAAGAATACTCAACGCCACTGTAGAGAACTTTAATCTGATTTATAACATTTTGGCAAAACCCAAAGGCCTCTAATGCCTGGTTCGGATTACACGATTTTAGCCCGATTTTGGCACGATCCATTTGACGTAGGGTGTCGTGGGGATTCGTAAACAACAACGGGCGTCGGGACGCAAGATTCGATCGTATCATCTCGTATAGTGTGTCATAGTGGGCGACAACCTACGTCGCGTCTGCGATGCTTCACGACACCATGACAAAAAGACTAGCATGGGTAATTTTTTTTAACGGTCGTTCACGACGGTTCCGTCACATGTATGAGGTTGACCAATGGGAGCACAAGCTTTTCCGTATACAACTTTCAAAAAAGACAAAACGAAAGAGAGACGATGGTGCTAAGGTTAAAACTAGAAGTAAAAATATATAAGAAAACAATATTTTACCTCAAGTTCTCTTTGGAGGATTGACAGCCCATACTGTTCTCTTCGAGCAGGGTTCTCAAGTCTCACGCAATGGCCGTGAGACACACACAATTCAACCAGTTCACACACTCACACGCCACACCTTGTATTTCTCACGCTGAAAAGCCAATGCCGAGCAATCCAGGAAGTCACTCGCTATGAGTTTCGCCTTCTCGAAGACGGCATGCGATGACTGGTCAGGAAGTAACGGGTAGTCTGACATGTGTCTTGTCCACGACAAGATTTTAGGAGCCAAAATCGCGTAATCTGACACAGTGACTATCGTAACAGACAAAAAAAAAATCGTGTAATCTCAACCAGGCATAAAACCCTCCTTAAATAGCAATGCTCAAATGCTAATGCTTTCTCCTGATCTATTGAGATTAACCCACAATATAAATTCAACATCTTGGAGACCTCTAAAACACGAACCAATGAATCATTGTCAAATATTTACCCATCAGGAATACCGTAAGTCTAGTCAAGATGGATGACACAATCCATCACTCCTGCTAGCCTGTTTGCCAGGGTTTTTGAGAGCAGTTTGTAGTCACTACAAAGAAGTGATACGTGCTGCCAGCACTTGATATCTGTAAGGTGGCCTTTCTTGGGCAGGACGGTCAACACTGCTCTACTGGCTGGACTTCAGCCAAGCTTTTGTTCAACACCTCCAGCAGGTCCTCTCTCAGTTTTGACCAGAAAACATATAAAAGTCTACTGGTTGGCCGTCAAGGCCCGGCGCCTTTCCAGACTCCATTCCTTGGAGGGCCTTGGACAGTTCGGCCATGTTCAAACCGCCAGAGATCTCAGCACTGGCTTCCTCAGACACTTTGGATAAGTCTTTGAAAAAGTCATTGTCACTCCTGTTTACACCCCAAGTTCATTTTTATACAAGTTCACATAAAAAAACAACTGCTCTCTTACGAATGTCTGCAGGGTCTGTTAATAATACTCTAGACTGGATGGATGGCTTTGCTCCGACCATTCTTCTTCTCCAAGTTGAAAAAGAGCCTGGGTGGAGCATCGATCTGGTCCACACTCTGGAACCACTTCAGCCAACTGTGTCTTTTTATTTAAGAGAGAATCTAACCCTGGGAACCAGTTGTCTCAGCCAAGTCTTCCAAGTTAACCAAGTTATATCTCTAGTTATGTATGGGTATACTGTAAACAGAATTGTTTTTTTGGGACTTCCCCAAAATCCCATCACAGTCGTAAAGAAGTCGTAAAAAAAAAATTAGATTTTCCACCCTACAGCAACAATATAGTACACATTCTACCGGCCAAAAACTTGGTTGGTCAGTAAGGATCAAGTTTTGTTTCTTTCAGAAAAGGTTTATAATGACAGGCTAACCATACATTATCACCCTTATTAAACGACTACTTACCAAATAAATTATTATACAGTTATTATATAGACATACACGCTTATTATAAAGTTTAGCTGTCTTTATATATTTTATTGAAGAATGCCACAATTGGCCAATCATCAATTGTCCCAGAGACCCATGTAATAAAACATAATACAGCTTTCCAAAAGCAAACCTCATGTCAAGTTATGAAAATCTTAAATCAAAAAAATTGAGTTTAAGCACAATGATTTGAACCCTATTTTAGAAGCGCTTGAAGTCTTGAAATCTAAGAGCGCATAACTTCAACAGCTTGTGAAACAGTCCTGAGCGTTCCTGAGTTCCTGTGGTTGACCTTCGTGGAGGTGATGACTAGGCGAAAGAGGTCCTGAGAGACCTCATAGCTCACATAGCTAGAGTCAGTTCAACCACAACTGGTTACTTACTTAACAGCTGCTCGTGTTGGACAGGTTTTAAATGTATTCAAGTTTACATAAGAATGTGGCAACACATGACATTTATATTCTAAACTTAAATGTCAAACAATGCACATAAAAAGAGTTTTCTTTGGTAAACCACAGTCCACACAATAATGAGCTGACTAAAGCATGGACTAAAATCCTGTTTTAGATTCAGCTGGTACATTTAGGCTACATTCACCCAGCAGCAGTACTGCTTGTCGAGCTAAATACGGTTTACTGTGTGGTACGGATTGACATTATATAAATGAATTGACCTCAAATTTATTAGTATTTTTTTTTTCAAGTGGGGTTTTAGAAGCTCACAGAGATGGAAATAGTAGCCATGTCCCAAAGGTTGTTGTCTACTCCAAAGCCTTCAACCCGAAACCCATCAAAACCCATTTGTCAGGCTTTATCAGCTTTTTGTCAAAGCTGTTTCTTTTTCAGCAGGGCAGATACAAAATATTGGTTAATTATGAATTGATGGATGAGCTTGCACCTCACTTGGACTCACTTAGATTATGTTAATCTTCGAGGGTTTTGTATGTTGCCATATTTGAAGCACATTTTAGTGACAATTCAAGTCAGCTTCATTTACATAGCACTTTCTACAATGCAAATTTTTTCAAAGCAGCTTTAAAGTGATAGTAGGAAATTAATGCAACAAAGATTGTTTTGGCTGTACAGAAGCTCTAGAAGAATGCCGTTGTCTAGTTTAAGTACGTTTTTTTGATTAATTTGTTTCTATTGTAGGGCTGTGCAACGATTAACCGTGATTAATCGCATCCAAAATAAAAGTTTGTGTTTACATAATATACAGTATGTGTGTGTACTGTGTATAATTATTTTGTACATAAAAATTCACAAACATGCATGTATATATTTAAGAAAAATGTGTTAATAATATACACAATTTTAATATATACAGTATATTTAATGTAAATTATGTATAAATATATATAGAGAATATACATGCAAATATTTCTTAAATATATACATGCATGTGTGTGTATTTATATCAACAAAATAACACATATTTTATATAAACACAAACTTTTATTTTGGATACGATTAATCACGAATAATTGTTGACCAGCCCTAACTTAGAGACACGTAAAAGCTTTTAAAACATCAGGAGAGAGGCATTACTGATGACTTTATATCAACAAAATATATAAATATATGTAAATGGATTTACATATATTTATATGTAAATATAATATATATGTACAAAAATATATGTAAATATATTTAAAAATATAAAGTAAATAAATAGTTGTAAAATAATATATGTAAAAATATATGCAAATATATAAATATATGTAAATATAAATATATGTATTTATATCAACAAAATAACACATATTTTATTTAAACACAAACATTTATTTTGGATACGATTAATCACGATTAATCGTTGGCCAGCCCTAACCTAGAGACACGTAAAAACTTTTAAAACATCAGGAGTGGGGTATTACTGATGAATTATGTCAAACAAAATAAAATGTGAAAATATATATATTGAGCTTGTGTTAACAACAGAGACCAAAAACCAAAAAAACTCTCTGACTTTGGGACGATGGAAACGGAAGTACAAAAATTCTTGTTTCCAGGTGTTAGGACTCATTTCTTTTTTACACTCATTTCGCTTTTACACCATCGGGCCGAACAGTTCTAAGAACGGTATGGAACGGTTCCTGTAATATATACAGTATCCACTTGAGCTTGGTTTGGTTAGGCACGCCACAATTACAAACCATTCTCAATCCAGAATTATCATCATGGCTGGCTAACCTTGCTAACCCATGCAGTGATGTCACTGTTCAGGATCGGTCACTACCCTGTTGCCTGGCTACCAGTTTCTCTATAGCTGGCCAAGCGCGATCCCAACTGATCTAGATCAATGACCTGACCAGAACCTGTTTTTTCCTTACAGTCTAAAGCCACGAGGGAGAGATGGCTTTTGCAGGGGTCACCAGCAGTGCCACAAGATGAAGAGGAAGGTCGTAGGAAACAGGTTGAGCAAGATGAACGTCACATCAAAACACTAGAACATACCATTCACAGGTACAATAACGCTTTTCTGATTATTCAGTATTTACCGAACGCCTTTCACTAATCAAATCATATTACATAAGTGATGTTTCTTTGGGTTATATGTTTACTTCCTGTAACTGCATCCATTAAGCAACCACTGTCCCAAACATTGGAATCATTTCCTCCAGACTTCAGTGGGATGTGTATTTCTGCTCAGCTTTGCTTTTAATTATAAGAGCTTCAAAGCTGCTCTCTTTAAGCTCATCTGGTGGATGCATTTGAAGCTCTGCAGATGCCATTTTAAGGTTCCTCATATGGGACGCATTGCCAAACCAATGTGCATTTCAGTTGATTGCTTTGTAGCAGTATTATTTTGACAATAACTCATTGCCGTTGCTTCGAAAACAAGATGTTATGACTTCATGACGTGATAGAAAACAACCTAAATTGTGGTTGGACTGTTGCACGTGATACTACATGGCTGTGGTGTATCTTAATGACATGCTTGAATCTAATCACAAACAAAACTGGAACACATTTGGAAATTTGGTTTACAATCTAATAAGAAGATATGCAAAAACAAGAAACAGATGTACATATAACCATACCATATACTAATAAAATAGCTTTCCATGACCGTTCATAAAATGCACATTCTTTTCCATTCATTTGGCATGGGAGTTCCCATGGCTAATGTTCTGGAACAGTAAATAATCCAACAATAAGTGTTTGAACATTGGAATATTCCAACATAACTGCTGTGAAAATTGGTGCTCTTGGAAACTATGTTGGCTTAATTGAGGTTTACTGTATTAGCATATGTTTTTTTATTATTAAAGAAGGCCTGGAGGGTCCTTTGATTTCTCTTATAATATGCTGAAAGGCAGAGGCCGTATTCATTAAGAATCTTAATGAAAAGAGTAGCTCCTAGTGACAAAATTCTAAGAAAATTCTAAGAAATGTGGGCGTTTACTCTTAAAATTAAAGAAAAAAATCATAGTAAAGAAAAAAAGTAATTCAGAGAGCATCTTAACCCTTAAAAGAGGTTTTAAGGTCAAAATTGTTGAATTTTCCTTCAATGATGTCTTTGTGTTCATCCACTAACTGGGTTAACAGTAAACACGGTTCTTCTGTCCGGTCGTGTTTTCTCGTCTTTCTTGTTTTTTATTCTATGTTTGCTATATTAAAACCAACATTCAAACCACCACTTAAATAGACAGTAATCAGTGTAATTGGAAATAGTTAAATTAAAGTCAATTAAATACCTTAGGAAAGTATCAGCATGGTAAAAAAAAAAGGATTTATATACATATATATAATGTGTGTGTGTGTGTGTGTGTGTGTGTGTGTGTGTGTGTGTGTGAGTAAACCCCATACTTAAAATTGGAAAGAAAACTTTTTTTTTCCTTCTTGAACAACCAACCAATCACAGTCTTCAAAAGATTGTGTCATACATAGCAACGGGGTCAACCCCGCCTCCTCACTAAGATGAAAGTTAGTCTTTTCCTTACTCAGAGTTGCTCTTAGATCGAATCACTCTTAAGCTAAGACTCCTATGTAAAAGTTTTTAAGCTAAATTAAGAGTTTTCTGAGAGGATTCTTAGAATCTTTATGAATACGGGCCCTGAAGTTGACTGTGTCAACTAAGACCTCTGGATGTTTGATGAAACCAGCAGGAGCAAATCTAGCCCAAAGATTATCTCAAGAGTTTGAAATGGTATTTGAGGGATAGCTGGTTTTCTAGTTTTGATGGAATAAATTATTCAGATATTTCAAGTGAGTAGTGTGGGAGTGTTTGGAAGATGTTTGTATTTTGAAAAACTCATATTACATAAGTTATGTGCCACCTTTTGGTCCTCAGAGGTGATTATGTAATCAGTTAGTGTGTGATTGAAGTGGATGATGCTCTTACGCTCTATTTGGCAGTCATGAACTACATCATCGAGTTCACGCCGATTTGCCCTTCCGTGATGTCATCCATGGAAAGTTAACGTCCAGTCCATTGTTTCGATTTTATTAACTCTCTGGGGTGTGGTTCCTCTCTTCACAGGATGCCACCTTAGAATGTCTGTTTGGGATGTTGATTTTTCCCCCAATTAAACACAGTGTCCGTCCGTTTCCAAACAAACTCTACTACGGTTGGACTGAAATATGAACGCAACACGAACCAAAACATCTAAACAAACCACAAACAGGACATGATGTCTCAAGATGCAGCCCTAAAACGGACAGAATGCTCAAGCACACGTTCTTTTCTCGTCATAGTCACGATTACAGTACAGTCCAGGCGTCAGAACTGCGTCTCCTCAAGTAGATCTTCATTTGTGTGTGTGATGGAGGAATTCCTGCTGCTGTGTGTCTCCTTTTCACACTTTATACGCTCTTCACGAGTTCTCAGTTGCTCAAAATACCATTATGTACAAACACGTACACGCACATTTAGCCCAGAACACAGCATTGTATTGATGTTCAGTACTTTACACATCAGTCAGACTGAGTTGGTGGTTCTAAGAAGCCTTTGGGCCAAACATTTTTGTGATAGTGAAAGTTTGACTATGCAAAACTGGTGGACTGCAGATCCGTCCCTGAGACATTGAACTAACTGCTAACAGACTTCAACAAATAATTTGAATAATGGACTGGCCAGTGGACTGGCTAGACTTAAACTAATAGAGCATCTGAGTTCCTAATAGGAAGATTTCATAAGAAGCCTTCTGTAGGTTTGTTCTCCTAGTCACTGACATTTTTCATGATAAAACAGCAGCACAATTTGCATTTACTCTCAATTACGGTCATTTAAAAAAAACATACAACTTTCAACTGAAATTGAAAGGGTAATTTAATCAAATGGACAAGGCGAATTTTCCGAAAAGTGTGTGGCTGTAATGGTTGTGGGTGGAAGGTGATATATCCTGGTCTGGTGGGTGTGGGTGACGGGGCAGGGTGAACTCACACAGAAACCTCTCTGTCAGGACAGCGGCAGGAAAGAAGGAATAGAACCGCCTCTGTGGCGAAAGTATGAGATTGAGGGAGTGGCTGGTGGCTATTTCTGTACCCTGCAGAGGAGATTCTCCAAACTAAATGGGTACTCAAGACTTGTTTTCCCAGTTGATAAAGAAGAATAAACTTGCTGTAAGAAGCGTTACATTTTAAAGAGCCCCTATTATGCTATTTTAAATGTTCCTTATTTTGTTCCTTAAAAAAGTTCCTTAAAAAAGAAAAGATAAAAAATAACTAATAAAAACAACTAATTTTCTCATAATATACATTGCAGAATCAGCTCTTTTCTCACAGTGTCTAAAACAGACTGATAAATGATTTGGTTTCTCTGATTGGTCAGATAACGCAGTCTGTTGTGATTGGTCTACTCTGATCTGATTGGTCAGATGACCCAGTCTGTTGTGATTGGTCTACTCTGCTCTGATTGGTCAGATGACCCAGTCTGTTGTGATTGGTCTACTCTGCTCTGATTGGTCAGATGACCCAGCCTGTTGTGATTGGTCTACTCTGCTCTGATTGGTCAGATGACCCAGCCTGTTGTGATTGGTTTACTCTGCTCTGATTGGTCAGATGATCTAGTCTGTTGTGTTTGGTCTTCTCTGCTCTAATTGGTCAGATGACCCAGTCCGTTGTGATTGGTCTACTTTGCTGTGATTGTTCAAATTGCCCAGTCTGTTTTGTTTGGTCTACTCTGCTCTGATTGGTCAGATCACCCAGTCCATTTTGATTGTTCTACTCTTCTCTGTTTGGTTAGATGACCCAGTCTGTTGTGATTGGTCTACTCTGCTCAGATTTGACCAATCACATGGGATCCCCAGTCCGTTTGGTTTATTGCTTACAGTGTATGTTGGAAACCAAACACTCATTATCATATCTGAATTTCAGCTCCAGGTCTTTCTCACCACTTGTATACACAGCAGTATGAACAGTAATCATTGCTTTGAACTTTCATTATAATGTATTATAGTTTAAATGATTTAGCATGTAACAGATGCAGTTAACTGTTGTTTTGCAGTCTAAAGAAGATGGATTATGAGTGGGACTGTTTTAAACACTTGTAAAAGAATGACTGTCAGTAGATGAAACAGCATTATCAACAGATGTCTATAATTTTGAAATAGGAAAATATTTATCAGCCTAACTAATACAGAACTCTATCAGACTAAAATGCAAAGCATGAGGTTATGTCTGCCTGTTTAAAAAAATAGAAAGAAAGAAAGAAAGAAAGAAAGAAAGAAAGAAAGAAAGAAAGAAAGAAAGAAAGAAAGAAAGAAAGAAAGAAAGAAAGAAAGAAAGAAAGAAAGAAAGAAAGAAAGATAATGTTAAAGCATGCAAAGAGAACATTAGTGTAACTGGTTTTGGCTGTAGTTCTGGTGGTTTTACTTTAACTATAGCCTCGGCTGAACAGCAATACATCTCTTGCAAGGGCAGACTTCTCCTAAAAACATATCACTACAGAAGGCATCCCAGACACTGAAGTAAAGAGTCTGAAGTAAAGCTCTAACTACAAGGCTTTCCAGGAAAAATGTGGCGTTGACATGATACTAACTCAGTCATAAAGCTCCCTCCCCGACACATCTGCTGTAACCACCCAGAGTTTGGTTACTGGTTTTCTTTCTTAGTCTGTAATTCCACTCCTATGCAGTAGGGGGCGCTAAGTGTCATGCTCCGTGGTACACTATATAGCTATGTAGGAGAAGAAGTTAGGACAAGGGTGTGGAGAGAGAGAAGCATGGTTCTTCTCTTTCCACACACAATTTGTAAAGAGTCCAGATTGAGAAACTGTGGTTTCAAGCTCAGTCAAAAGGACTTTTTGAATATCATCTGTTTGTCATATGTTCGATGAATCTCAAGGCTGCTATTCGACGAGGATATGAGGAGAACTCTATACCCTAAGGATAGTGTTTTCAAGGCTTGACTGTGTGCATATGGGTTTTGAAACCATCGTGGAGTACTTCTAGTAACTGCTTCACCTCTATCACTGGAGATTATTGCTCTGCTCGTCTCACTGCAAAAGAAACCATTGACTCTATGATGCCAAACTTTGGATGGACTCTATGGATTGCAGGACAATGAAAATCGAAGGTTTTCCGCTAAGGTTTAGCTGTACGGCTACTCATCAAACAGTGTTATATTAGTGTGAAACCATGGGGAATGTCATTGTATATTCAGTGTTGGCTGAGTGATCTACATGTAAATAATTTTGTGTGTGTGTCATCGAATATAAAGTGAAAGCATATCCATTGGAGTATTGGGGTTTATCTTTCAACTGTTTCTTCACTCTTTAAATATCTCAAAGTTTGGTCTGTGGCTTCCCCCCTCTAAATTATCTCGTACCTTGTCTTACTGGGAGTGAACAGGTAGACGGTTACACTGCTCACAAACTGTGTATACAACTGTGCAAAATGAGCTCCTAATATGGTGAAAAGAAAGTGTAAGGTCTCTCGTCCTGCACTAGAGTAAAGACAGACATAAAAATAAACATTACATCAGGCATTCGGATAAGACTGTCTGTTAGTAAGACCTCTTAATGTACAGTATCAGGAGCTACTGAATTTCTTCCCCCGGTTTTTGTGTCAGTTCAAGAACAGTGTTATTGTACTACTGAGAAACTATTATAGTTCTCTTTTTTTTTCTTTTTAGTTAACTATAATAGCCCAAATGTATATTAACAATTAAAATGTTTTTGGTTTTAGATCAGTGTTGTTTTAGCCAGTTACCTGGAGCACTTTCATTTTCTTCAATATTTAGCAAGAGGATATTGAGTTAAATTTATGGAGCATTTTGCTTCTGCAAAGTCACACTTTATTCATTGTGCCATAATGAGCATTGCCCTAGAAAGTCTCGGTTACTGATGTAACTCTCGTTCTCTGAAGGAGGAAACATGAGACGTGACGTCGATGTGACAACGTAATTGAGATCAATTCAGGCAGCCCTATCAACTTCGAGTGACTATGAACTATGAACGAGCCAATGAACGTTGGCGCGCCCCGCCCCGCAGCGCGGGTATAAACAGCGGGCGCACGCACTCGTTGTTTTTCGTTGATTGTGACGGCCATAAGCGATGGTCAGCAACTGTGGCGGCGGTACGTCGCGTCTGCCGTTCCCTCCTTCAGGGAACGAGGGTTACATCAATAACCGAGACGTTCCCTTTCAGTCGCTGACGTTCGACGTGACAACTTAATTGGGATCCCATGGAAAATGCCATTGGTTGATACCACATCCAGCGCCCTACGAAAGACTCTCAGACCTCCAACTGGCTGGGGCGGAAGACCTGCGTAAAGGGAGTTGCGGTCTGCTGCTCTGTATAACCAAAGCCCTGTTAGGCAAGTCATGCCACTCGGCCGCCATCTTGGCAACGCCTCCGGGCAGCTATTTCGGACTAACAAGACCAGGCTCCTATCTAAATGAATGGGCAGAGACTCAGAACTGCACTTTCACTGGTCACCGGGACATAAAAACCGCTTGTATACAAACAGTAATAAAATATGATAAAAATCGCTGAAAAAGTTTGATGACTTTGCCCCAAAATAAGGTTTAAAACACCTTTTCCCCCACAGGTTATACTTTTACTGCCATGCGCAAGGGTTCTCTCCCTCTCTGTCATGCCCACGCTACTGCTCGCTCGCAATTCCGGGAGAACTAATTTGCGGTCATCATGGAGCCGCTATCAATCTGCGGGAGACTCACGGAACTTTCGAGAGATTTGGGATGTCTGTTATTTACACAACTAACAAATATCAAATCTGCCGCCTTTTCAAACAATAACATATTTTCCGCTGTCGCAAACCTCAACTGTGCACATGCGTCGGTGGAACCAGACGATAGGCTTAAATGTTTCCCGGCTGGACTGTTAAAAGCAGACGATTGGCTTTCCAGCAGGAGGGGCGGGGCATGTGCATACAACCGCCATCTTTGGTGTTACGGGTTTTCCCTATATAGTCGTATTAAGGATTGAGGAAGTGGCATGTCTCTATATAAATAGTCTCTGGTATAACCCACACAATGGAACTCTTGGATAACACTGGGATAGCGTGCCTTTCTGGGGAAGGGGACGCTGCGGAGGCCACATCCTGCCAGAAGGAGGTAACATGTGGAGAAAACACATATGGACTGGCCGTTAGGGGCAGTGCAACATATGGAATGTCACCGGGGTGGCTCCAGTCTAAGAAGGGGGAGGCTACCCCAGACAGTGACGGCAGAGCGAACTCTGCCAAGGGAAAGACACGGGCTCACCGCAGGGAGCTGGTCATGGAAGAATACTCATGGGAGAAGACTCATGGGAGAAGACTCGCCGCAGGGATCACCACATATGGAACCCAGCCTAGCACAAGTTACACAAGCATACGAGCACTAGGCCTGGCGTCGGACGCCCGAAGGGGTGCGGAGGAACTCACAGGGTTCACCTGAGTGGGGAACTCAACTGGAGCAAAAAGTGCACATATCTAACACAGTCTCATCCCAAGACGTCATATAACTTATGGGACGTCTTTTGACCATACGTCAACATCCGCCATTTTAGGGTACCCTTTAACGTCGGTTACATGACGATCCTGGGACATCATACAACTGACGCTTTACCTTTAATGTCAGTTAGGTGACGGGGTAGGTTTAGGGTAGGTTTAGGTCTGGGGTAGGGTTAGGATCCGATAACGTCATCTAACCGACGTTAAAGGGTACCCTAAAATGGCGAATGTTGACGTATGGCCAAAAGACGTCCCATAAGTTATATGACGTCTTGGGATGAGACTGCGCTGAGATATCCGCTCTGTGGAGGGGAGTGGCGCATCAAGCCGACACTAAAGCGTAAACTTGAGTGACACGCACGACACTAGAGCGACACACATTTGCTTCTCACACACGCCAACGTTCATTGGCTCGTTCTTACACACTCAAAGTTGATAGGGCTCCCTGAAGTGATCCCAATTACGCCGTCACGTCAAACGTGAGCGACTGAAAAGAAACAAGAGGTTTCTCCGTCTGCAAACACCTCAGAGAAGAATCTCCATGTTGTTGTTTCATGATAATGTTAAGGACAAACACACAATGTGAACACTGTGAGCCTTAGAGTCCTTTAGATTTGACATCTGGTAAACTGGACAGGAAGCACTCAGTCGTGTGTTATCATGGGAACAGGAGCGGGGGGCGGATGAACTCTGTCTGAGTGCAGGGACATCGCTGGACAATGATGAGCTCACGCCAGTTTCGCAATGACCCCAACTGAGGTTTCAGTGAAGATGCGAGGCAGAGATTTTGTCATGTTTGCAAAAGGGTGAATCTCACAAACAGGCCCCAATCACATCAACCCAAAATCAGAATTAATCAAAATTGAGCCTATTTTAGGACATTATTTTGAATTGATGTATTGAAAAATTTGTCATTTGTATTGCTAACAATGTTAGTTCAAATCAAGTAATTTTTATTTATACACTATAGCAATTTATATATATATATATATATATATATATATATATATATATATATATATATAATGTTTCAAAGCAGCTTTATACAATGATCAACACTTTTAAAGGTAAAAAACTTGTACTTGTAACTTAAATGCATGGTTGCAAGTCAAAAATGCAGATTTATTGTTTTAATTATACATTTTAAGTTGCAAGCATTATTTTGTTTAGTTCTGTTGACATAATAATGCTGATCATGACATTAACTTAATACATGTTAAATAAGTTATTTTAAGCATGTGCTATTGTAACGTGGTGCAGTTGAAGCAGGATCCAAAAGCAGCGCACACTTTATTTAACAGACTACAAACTATACAGACTGGATACAGGACTCGAGACTCAGGAACTGGAGCAACCAACACTGACGTTAACAGTCAAACATTAAACAAGAACTCACAAAGACAAGGCTGAAACACAGGGCTTAAATAATCAGGGACAAACAAGCTAGACAAGATAACAAGGGGGCGTGGGAAATCAGAAACACCTGGGATAACTAATAGACAAGACAGGGAATCATAGAACATTACACAAACCCACATCGTGACCGCTATGATAGCTGTGGATTTGAAGTAAAATAGATAAGATGCATTAGTTCTTGGCCTACAACTCAAGTAGTTGTAGCGACTTAATTTTTTGAGAAAATAACTTAAAAATTTGAGTTTATGCTGCAAATTGTTTTGTCCCTTTTACTCAATGTAGTTTGTTGGTTGAATGTAATTTCACATTTTAATCATTTCAGTTTCTTTTTGTCATTTATTCAGCTGAGGTCAGTTCACTGTTGATTCAGTTCAAATGAAAATAATTAATTTCAAAAAAATTATTTTTATTTAAGTTTTATTTTATTTTATTTAAGTGTTGAACACCCTCTAACGTACAGGTGTGTGTTTGCATTTCCTTATGCCTAATGCTTTTTTATTTCACTTTTGGTGTGAAAGGCCCTTATTCGCCAAATATATATATATATATATATATATATATATATATATATATTTCAGTTTATCTTTCCCCAAAATTGGTAAGGATGTATGAAGTCACTTTCTAACCAGCTTTCTGTTGGTCCACATGGTAAATTCACATGACCAACTTGAACTTGTGGACTGAAATGACTGGCTTTTTGCAACAATTCAACAATACAACAATACATGTGACTGAAGCTTAATGGTTTTATCTATTGTAACTTAAATAAAATCCTAAAATAATTTATATTCCATCATTTTACTGTGATGCGGTAACGTAAATCGTAAATCAAAGTAAAGTAATCTAATAAGAATTGCTATGGAATAGTGGGAATAGCTTTTCCCACTCGGAGCCCACATCAGAGAATGATGCGGTGTAAGGAATCCTGCAGGAAGTGATGTGGGTGTGAGTGTGAGTATGAGCTCATCAGACACCAGAAGATGCACTCTTGACCTGTGACTATGCTTTGGAACAAGAAAAAAAAAGGGAGAAAAAAAAAATCCGCTTTTTGAATGAGTCATGTGGTCAACACCCATCGTACTGGAACTGACAGGCAGTGTGACACTAGGACCGTTTTGATCCAGTTCTCTACTGGCTGAAAAAAATAACATTGAAATATTGAATAACCGATAAATCCACTAGATAATAATGTGGTTCAAGTCAAGGTTTTCATGCTTATTTTAGTTATTTACACATGGAGGTGCTGCATTAGCAGTTATTAATGAAAACATATAGAAAGTGAAAGGGCCTAGTGTGCAATCACACCTCACAGAGACACTCCATTCATAGTTATGGATGTTGATGCTATGTGTGACAGATTTCCTGTTTCTCGGATCTGTGTGCATGCGTGTGTGTTTTTGTGAGTGTATTTTATTTTGTAATAGCTGTTGGCTTAACAAGTGAACACAGTATATTGTAAAAAATATGTATTTTGTAATTTGTGATTTGTAATCACAACATTTTTTCTTAAGTCAAATCAACTTAAAAAAATTATATAGTTCTGATAACATAATATTTTGAGTTTCTGATGATTAAATCAATCTCCTTCATTGTATTAACTCAATTTTTCCATTTCAATGAACTTAAATTTTTAAGGCAGCCAGGTTACTTAATTTTTTAAGTTAAACCAACAATATTTTTTTTACAGTAAACACAATAAAACAATATTAAAAAACAAGAGCACTTTTAACTAATGGTTGAGGCAAGTTATTGATTAATTAATAATGTTTACTATAAATATGTAATCATAATTATTTCTATTAATAAAAAAATATATATTGTGTTTTGTGTGTGTCATATATTTTAGGCTAAAAGCTATTACGCCTCCTTTAATTCATTTTCAAAACATATATTATGTTATAAAGTTTTAATAGCTTAAATAAAAGACTTCAATTTGCCATAAGAGAAATTACATTTAAAAAATAAACTTACCCTATGAAATATTCAGTTAAAAAAAAATTAACTAATCAAGTCTTCCCATATGAGTCTCACAAATCGAATATATGATTACTGATAATAAGAGTATAGTGTAGAAAGAAGCCAGTCTTAACACACGAGTTAGTCTGGAAAGACGCTTCGGCGTGATCCCACCACTAGATGGCCTTGAAGCGCTGGCTCTTCTCTCTCCATTACTGCTCCACTCCTGCTCTTCCTCAGTCTCTACACTCTAAAAAATGCTGGGTTGTTTTAACCCAATTTTGGGTCAAATATGGACAAACCCGAAATGTTGGCT
Source organism: Cyprinella venusta (assembly GCA_038021265.1). Classification (NCBI taxonomy): domain Eukaryota; kingdom Metazoa; phylum Chordata; class Actinopteri; order Cypriniformes; family Leuciscidae; genus Cyprinella; species Cyprinella venusta. The sequence goes on from CM075882.1 coordinate 15,336,669, forward strand.
TAAAAATGTAATGTAAAAATTTAACCCAACGGCTGGGTTAGTCCATATTTGACCCAAAGTTGGGTTAAAACAACCCAGCATTTTTTAGAGTGTAGTTTTTCAAGAAAGCAAGTTGCATATTTAGTCGTTCTTATATTTTAGTTTCAGGTTTCTTTGTTGACACTATTTACAAAAAAATCGTCTATAGATAGCACAGCTAAAATTGTCAACGCACAAATTGTAGCAACTTTTAACATTTCCATAAATTCAAGTAAAACTCTTTCGATTCATTTGATGATTTTTCTATTATGTTTCCCTTTTATTTATTTGTTTACCCGGACAGCAACATAAAGCCATATATATATATATATATATATATATATATATATATATATATATATATATAGCAAATTATTTTTTTGAGAATTGAACTTAAAAAATGTAGTTTATGCTACAAATTGTTATGGCCCTTTAACTCAATGTAGTTTGTTGGTTGAATGTAATTTCATTCGAAGTTGTCAAATGCAAACTCTTCCGTTAAATTTCTTTTTGATCCAACATATTTTTTTTTTCCAAACAGGAAACAAATTCGGCTGTAAAAAGACTATTTATTCAGCTCATTTATTCAGCTGACAGCTGAGGTCAGTTCAGTGTTGATTCAGTTCAAGTTCAAATGAAAATAATTAATTTCAATAAAATTATTTTTATTGAAGAGTGTTGAAGACCTTTATTTGCACTATTTACAAAAAATCGTCTATAGACAGTACAGCTAAAATTGTCAATGTACAAATTGTTGCAGTCCCATACTTTTGGCATTCCCATAAATTAAAGTATGACTCTTTAGATTAATTTTATGATTTTTCTGTTATGTTTCCCTTTTATTTATTTAATAATTTTCTTATAAATTTATTTTGTTTGTTTGTTTGTTTTCTTGTTTGTTTGTTTACCCAGACAGCAACATAATGTTGGCCCAGATCCGGCCTTATGTTGGTATATGCACCTTAAAATGAATTACTATTATTTTTAAAAAGAGATGTTAGACAGAACGACCCCAGACCCTAAAACACCACAAAAGAGCCGTCTTTCCTTCTTTCTATCTTGCTATATATATATATATATATATATATACCACACAAATTGTATGGGTTACTCTTGTGATGCTCTTCTGTGGTGTTTTAGGGTCCGGGGTCATTCTTTTTTCCAAACCAAATGTACACGTGTTGCGTAGAAATCAAATGAAAAGTTCAGACAGTGCCACATGTTGATGCATTCACTGTCATCCATTATGTTTGTACACACAGATAGCATAGATAGCACATGTCTTTATGTAGAAGGGATTTTTGTCAGGAGTCGTGGGAATGCTCCTTCTCTTTTGTTATTGCAGACCACGTAACCTCAGCGATCCAAACAATAGCAGGAAATTCGCCTGGGCGGAGGCAGCGCGGCTTCCTCATTGGCTGCCAGCATTCACAATGAGTGAGAATGGAGTCCGTTGGGAACAGTGGAATATGCGTGGCTTAATTGACACTAAAGGGATATGTGTCTCATTCATTTCCAGAATGTGTTGCACACGCCTGTGCATTCCAATGCATGATTTCATTCAGCGGGAAACACATGTGCATGCTTTGAGAAAGTTCAAAGTGCTGATACAGTCAATATGTTTCTGATTTTTCTTCAAAAACGAAAGAGCACTGATTCGCCTGATGTTGTTTCTTCAATGGGGTGCAAAACTAGTTTTAGTAGAATGTCTAGACCCCCTTTTTCCATACAACATGGTTCAAAAAAACTATCATAAAAGTAGTCCCGCATTATATTAGAAGTATTCTGAAGCCCTAGTCGTTCAAGGTTCTGGTTAAGTGTTTTTTTTTTTTGTTTGTTTTTTTTTATGTTCCCTCACAAACGTTTTGCAAGCGGATGCAAAGTTTCTCTGGGGGCGCAAAACTCGCCATCTCATATTTTTTTTTTTTTCCATCACCATGTCCATTTAGGGGTTATTTTAAATTGCAATAATATTTCACAATACTGCTGATTTTTTTTTTTTTTTTTTTTTTTTTTTAAATCTTACTAACCCCAAACTGTTAAATGATGGTGTACTTTCAGAGGTTAAAATGCAATATCAATATCTTCTTGTTGATTGATCAACTTGATCTCAATGTGAACCCAGATAGCAACATAGTGTTGTCCCAGTTCCGGCCCACATCTGATACGCGCTGAATCCACATGTACAAGATGTAGTCCGGATATGGTTTCAAGTCTGGGAAACGGTCTCTTCTTTTCTGAAGAATTTATATAGCATGTAATGAATAATTAATTTCAGTAATTTTATGCATTAAAGGGATACTCCTTTTTTTTTTCTTTTTTTTTTCTTTTTTTTGGAAATAGGCTCATTTTACCACTCCCCCAGAGTTAAACAGTTGGGTTTTACCGTTTTCGAATGTATTCAGATGATTTTCTGATATTTAGAGGAATATCAGAAACCAGACAGTTTCTGGTGTCATTGACTACCATAGTAGGAAAAAATATACTATGGAAGTCAATGAGACCAGAAACTGTCTGGTTACTGATATTCTTCTAAATATCAGAAAATCAGCTGAATACATTCGAAAACGGTAAAACCCAACTGTTTAACTCCGGGGGAGTGGTAAAATGAGCCTATTTCCAAAAAAAAAAGTGGAGTATCCCTTTAAATTCAAAAAGAAGAGGATAGTGATGGTTTCTTGTGTTTTTGTAGATTGGAATCAGAAATCTGTCTCCTGGAGAACGAAGAATCTCAGATCTCGGCAAAAGAGCAGGTTCTCAGAGAGCGACTGCGGGAAACGGAGAGATCTATCGAAGATCTACAGAAGGCAAGTGATCCTTGTCACAGAGGAACACAGAGACTCAAAAACTGACCTCACACAAAGATTTTAATAGAAGACAGGACAGATATCCATTTAAACTGATGGACTACAACTGTGCTTACTCTTGAACTTCAGGGTAACTAATGGTGTGTTCAAGTCCTCAGAGAAAGTTCACATTCATGAGTCGGAAAGTCATAATTACAGCATCAGATTGGATTCAGATCTCAGTGCTGATTAATCTTCTCTTAGTTAACTACAAAATACAGCACAAATTAGCATTTTGTACAACACTACTTCTACAAAATAATGAACAATGAACATGCATCAAGTTCTTGCTTTATTACGTTTTTAATCAATTTGTGAAACTAAATCGTTACATGTTAAATGTACAATAATATGGCATTTAGTTCATGCTACTGAAATGCAACCGTAGAACAATGCAACAAGTCCTGAAATCTGGAAATCATCTAGCTTTTTTGCACCTCTGGTTTTCATGTTTTATTCTATAACAAAAATGTATCAGTGGTGTGATTTTTTTTTTAAACTTTTTCTGAGAAATAGGACTACAGAGGTTGTTGGGGTGATTAAATGTACCAAAAATTACGTTTATTCTCGCGCTCTTTTCTAACTATTCAAACTTGTGTGAGAATCAAAAACTTTTGCTGGTCACAGAGCTTATATTCTGCAATAATCCAAAATCCAATGGAAAAATGCTGCTGGGTTTCTTTCGAGGGGTCCAGGGTGAACCAGAGTCTTCAGGGTTGGCCTACGTCAGCTCTATTATTATCCACAAGGATTTCTCAGTCACAGACACGGAAACTCAGAAATCCTGAGGTTATCACAGGACTTGAACACATCTTCATACATCAAAAATCACCTTGAATCCCGTAATTACAAATTATAGCTCAGTCCAAGTTAGTTCTCATTTGTTCATGGTAACCACTTCTAAGGATGCTGCATCAGTTATCTAACATTGTGGCAAGCAGACATTTTTTAACCCTTCCAATTTGCAGTTGAGGAATAATCCTGGAAACCTGTTTGGAACAGTCTTCATTCTTCCAAAAGCTTATTTCGATGGTCCACTTTGGACATTTTACTGACTACAAGTAACTTTGCAACTACACAGTAAGTTATGGTTATGGTTAACGTTATGGTTAGGTTTTAGGTTAGTAGAGTGAGTTGACATGTAGTTGCAAATTTACTTATTGTGAGTATTATGTCTAACGTGGGCCATCAAACCATACGCTTTGTTTGCCATAGTGGGTAACGCTTCCTTTTACAGTACAGTACTTGCAGGGTACTTACAGTGTACTTACCTAGAAAGTACTGGCTAATATAAGGTAAGTACATGGAACAGGGGTAGGTTCAGGGTTAGTACTAGTTATTACCCAGTAATTGTAGTTACTAAGATAAGTACATAGTATTTACATGGGTAACTGGACTGTAAAAGGAAGCGTTACCCTATAGTCATGCAGAAATTACATACTTTGTCTTTAAAAGTCTAAATAATGCGTTCATTTAGAGGAATGCAGCTATTTAAGAAACACTGTGGGTAAAACTTGAACAAAGCACAAGTTAAACATCATCTTTTCTTCTTTTTTTTCTACAGAGTCTTCAGTATCAAGATGGAGGTATGGAAGTCATTTTCATCTGTATTGTACTAGATGTGGGGCAGGGGGGTTGTCCTGTAGTACCAAAATCAGTCAGAATGCAACCTAGACATTTCAGGCCACACTCATGGGCATCTCTGCAAACCATTGATTTTACTTCCAAGGTACCAGTGTGATGGTAGACAGTCACTCAAAACATGCTCTTCTCTTACATCCTTTTGTGGGACGGAGGGGTCCAACATTGGCCTCTTGGACCATTTCCCTCTTGCCTCAGCTAGACTATTGAACTCCACACATATGGCAATGACTCTGCACTTTGTTTACCTTGATCCACCTATTCACAGGGAATCCCTGTATCCCAGAGCCACCATTGTTTTGCTGTAATTCACTTGCGCTGCTTTTGCTGTCTAAGCAATGAGGGGGGAAAGGGTGATAGAGAGAGGGGGGGTGGGGGGACTCAGTTTAGTGTGGTGTATTGGAAGGGGAGGGAGCAAACTCTGTGGGCTTTTGAACACAGGAATCAAGTTTTAGAGTCTCTTCTGCTCTCCACCGGACAGATGCGGTGAATTACAACTGCTCCCAGATCCCGGACCTCCCAGAACTGAACTCCCAAACTCCCGTCTCAGCTTCAGGGGATCAACAACCGCCAAGAAAACCTGGTAGGTGCTTGTTGGGCTTGTGGGAGGGGCTGGGGTTGGTCACGGGTTTGGGCCAAGGCCAAAATTGGGTATAGTAATGTAGATTACAGATGGCGCCGTTACTCACCATGTGGGGATGGAATATTCCATAATCTATGTTCAGTAGGGTAACTGGTCACCCGTTTCAAACACATATCAAAGGCTTAAACTGCTTTTGTTGGGCATGTGCTACTGACCATTTAAGAGAAGCTCAGTTTACAATAGGCCTGTGATGGAGATGAGTGGAAAAGTCCATAACCATTTATTGCATGTCTAGTTCATGTCTTACTCCAGCAGTTGCAGAGAAATGTTATGCATGTATGGGGGAATAAAATCAAGTCCTCATCTGAAATTCTTCAGGTATACTTTTTTTTCCCATTCAAGCACTTCATTTATATACATATAGGGTTTAGATCAGTGTTTCTCAAATAGTTGTAGACTTTACATTGGACACCAAGTTGTGGGAAGTACCACAATTAGTCATCATTTAAAATGTCAAACAAAATTAAAAAACAAGTATTGCTGTTAACTCACTGAACTGCATATATGTCCATCACTATGCAAATATTATTAGCATTACATTGGCTAAATAGGAAAAAATACATTTTTGTAAATACTTTAACCTTGATTTACCAACAAACACTGGACCAAATTAGTACTTGCCAGACAGTATGACCAATCGGCAGATGAATGTGCAGGAAGTTACACTGCAAGTGCACTACAGTACAGTTATGCTCACTTCTTTTTCACAAGGATATTTTTAGCTGCCTTAGCTATGCACAATTAAATGGCTAATGCATTTTATTATTTGCATTTAGCATTGTTTAGCATTACAAGTCTACTAACTAGGGTTGTCAAACGATTAATCGCGATTAATCGCATCCAAAATAAAAGTTTGTGTTCACATAATATACGTTTTATATGTGTAATAATTATCTGTGTATAATTATTTTATATATATAAATACACACACATGCTTGTATATATTTTAAGAAATATTTTCATGTACAATATATATTGTATATAGATTTATATATAATTTATATAATATACAAATATAAATATTTTCTAGATAAATAATATTTTTTTCTTAAATATAAATGCATGTGTGTTTATTTATATGTGTGTGTGTATATATATATATATATATATATATATATATATACACTGTATATATTAGGGCTGTCAAAACGATTAATCGCGATTAATCGCATCCAAAATAAAAGTTTGTGTTTACATAATATATGTGGGTGCACTGTGTATAATTATTTTGTATATATATAAAAACACACATGCATGTATATTTAAGAAAAAAATATATTATTTATATATAAAATATTTATATTTATATATAATATAAATTAGATAGAAATCCATATATAGAATATACATGAAAATATTTCTTAAATATATACAAGCATGTGTGTGTATTTATATATCTAAAATAATTATACACAGTGCCCCCATTATGTAAACACAAACTTTTATTTTGGATGTGATTAATCGTTTTGACAGCCCTAATATATATATATATATATGATATACACAGTGCACCCACATATAGTATGTAAACACAAACTTTTATTTTGGATGCGATTAATCGCGATTAATCGTTTGACAGCCCTACTACTTACTAACTCTCATTGTACTGTTAGTTGAGTTACTGGTAGGTTTAGAATAAGTTGACATAGTTGCACAGTTACTTATAGTTAGTAGAGTGTGTGTTGGGGAGTATCACAATAAAGTGTTAGTAAATGTTAACCTGACAGTCTAATACTCTAATGAGAGTTAGTTGACAAAGTAACTTATAGTCAACAGAGGGACCATTCAAGTAAAGTGTTACCAATAACTCCAAAGATTGTAATTAATGAAGTAGTGAACCATTTCCATAAAAATGCCAGAGTGTGTCGTCAACTAAGCTTAAGTCAGCAGCGGTTCCTGGCAACAGCGTAATAACAGTGCAAAGGTTAGGTTGAATTTGTTTTCTCCCTCTGTTTTTTATGCCAATTTATGAGACTGTACGAATATTGCATGGGCATCACTGAAAAACTCATAAATAATAAGCATGCCACATTTCAGTAGTGCATGATAGACCACCCTGAGTAGACATTAACCCACAACCGTCTGCACTCTTCCCCAAGCATTATACGCCATGGAGATCAATGTCGAAAAGGACCGGAAGACGGGTGCCACCAAGATCCTCTCGGCCTCCGCGGTCAGTCCACAGGACGCTCACCAGAGGGGTGTCAAAGTCTACGACGACGGCCGCAAGGTGATCTATGAGGTGCGTTCTGGGGGATCTACCACACTGGAGAACGGCACGCACCCATGGAGTCCCGGACAGGTGGACCAACTGATGCAGCAAGTCGGCCAAAACCAACAACGAGAGGACGGCGGCCGAGTCACCGTTACGCCGGCTGAGCCACGACAGTTGAGCACCAGAGAGGTCAAGCGAGACACCAAACAAACCCCTTGCAAAGGCTACGAAGGCGAGGTCACGGAGACGCCAAAGGCCTCAGCCGACAAACCGGTGACCATGATCTTCATGGGCTACCACAGCATTGAGGACGAGGAGGAATCCAAGAAGCTGCTCGGCTTCGACGGCACGATCAAGGCCGAGATCGTCCTCATCGACGAGGACGACGAGAAATCTCTTAGAGAGAAGACCGTCACCGATATGTCCACCATCGACGGGAACGCCGCGGACCTCGTGTCGGGTCGGCCTCTGTCCGACACCTCTGAACTGTCCTCGGAAGGAAAAGACGAAAGCTCGACCAAGGAACTGCCGACCACAGGTATTGAAAAGAAAAAACGCTGCCAGTGCTGTGCTGTCATGTGACCTTTCTCCCGCAACTTCTCTTTTCCCGGAGCACATTCACCAAGGCTCTGCCTTCCTTTAAAAAACAAAATCTCACCCTGTTACTAACAGCACCTCCACCTCTGTGACGCCAGAGAAGTACGCTTCTCACTCTTTCTTTTCCACAGATCGTCTGGTTCTCTTGGTGTTAGGTTGCACAACATTTCGAAGACAAGGCATTGGCCGATAGCACATCATACACTCTTAAAAAAAGGCCTTTATTGGAATTGATGCTTCCATGAAGAACCTTTAACATCCATGGAATCTTTCCATTACATAAAACGTTCTTTAAAGTGGAAAAAGGTTCTTTGGATTTGTAAATGTTCTTAGAACTGTTAATCAAAAGGTTCTTTGTGGGAACAAAAATTCTTCTACGGCATCACTGCGGAAAGAAAAAATCCCGTAACCTTCATTTTAGGAGTGTACGTGAAGCTTTTGCCCCATTAAAAAAAAAAAAAAAAAAAAGTTATATTATTCTTTATTGTAATTATCGTTTGAGATATAGCTGAAAAAAGCCAAAAAATAGTGTGTAAATGTAGAAGACTTCAACCTAGAAGTCCAATATTAGGTTGGATAATTTCATAGAACTTCATACAATGGTGTAGCATTGGTTTTACAAAAATATTGTCCATAAATGTCTATCCAATTTTATCATTCACAGTATGGAAACATACACAAGCATGTTTGACTATTATTATGTCGTCCAGTAGCCTTACGAAACTTAAACTACTTAACAATTACCAGAAGCATTGTTTATCAAAGATATTTTTGTTTACAGATCCAGATTTATTTTTCCCGACAAAAAGAGAGACAATGTACATATGCTCGCAATCAACTGATCTCATCGAAAGACGTTTGCCTTTCTGTGCCTCTGTGTCCTCGTATCTGATGGGATTTTAATGTTTTTTAAAGAAAAAAAGCCACTGAATATTAAACAGACTTACTATAAAAAAGGTTTCAAATTCGACTGCTATCGTTCCAACAGAACAATATCAAGCTCAGTCCTGCCAATGTGTTCAAATGAACCTCTCAGAGAAGAAAACACTAGATTACATGCACTATGGGAGTAAACAAGGTGCTAAATATATTTTGGTCCATTTGCTATTTGGCTGAAAGGGCAATCCACAATTCGATATGATTTGTACAAACATGTCACCAGCCGATAAAAAACATGTAAGAATTGACACTTAAATTCAAAGCATGCGTCAACCAAGGCAATCATTCTCTTTGATGTAAAGTGACGGTAATAATTATTCATAAACCACAGAGATTTCGGCTGCATATATCTAATATGCCTGTAGATAAAGATTGTACATACTGTATATCACACTCAAAATGAGTGATAAATCCACTCTTATTTATATTGAAACCTGAAAGTTTATTTAATATATGCACATTGTTTGCATATCCACACTCACTGTAAATCCCAAGACTTCTCAGTATAAGGACATATTTTATTTATCTCTAGTAAATTCTTCTTCTTTCACTAATACCAGCTGCCTTGCTGTTTTCTGTATTCATTTTTCTAAGTCTTGCCGCATTGACGAAAAACCTGTTGTAGTGCCATAAAACATCATGTTTTTGTACAAATGATACTCAGATGGGGAAATGAAAAGCCAGCTTCCTATCACTGCTCATATTCACAGTGAACAAATATACACTCTTAGAAGAAAAGGTTCTATATAGAAACTTAAAAGGTTCTTTCAGCGCTATGTATTTGGAACCCCTAAAAGGTTCTAGACACTCTTAAAAAAAGGGTTCCTCTAGGTTCTATATGTACCCCTGGGGTTCCATACTTAGCCAATAGAACCTTTTACCAAAAAAAATGGTTCTATATAGAACCATTTTGGAGTTCCATATACAGTATGAAGCGGGGGATGGAACCATTTCTGGTTCTAAATGAACCATTTCTTCTAAGAGTGTATGAAATATGGTAAAGATATTGGTAAAACGCTGCCCTTTTTGCCCGTCTTCCAGGCGTAACTCACAGTAAATGAAATATGTTTCACTTAAAGGAAGATAAATCTACATTAGTGTGGGTAAAATTATGCATGTACAGAACAAAGCTAGTTTTTCAGTACTGAATTAGCCTTTTTTTGTCTTTAAGATCTGATCTTGATATTTGATTCATTGATTTCCCAGAAACAACATATATAAATCAATAACTGCCAAAATAAGTTAAATATGCAGAATCAACTCATGTATAATGGTCGATGAAATTCTTTATGCAGTGACATGCTATAGATAACTTATTCAAAGTGCCGTGTATCAAGGCCGTAGCTGAAATGATTCTGTTGTTAGTGCCAAAACAAAATCACAGTTCACCATTTTAGGCTTAAAGACCCCATTAAAAGGTTTGCTTTCTTTCATGAGTTGACATTTCCTGCTGAAACAGGATATTGGGCCAGAAGTTAGCTAATAGCTAACAGCTAACTAGTGAGGCTTAAGCAGGTTTGCTATTCAGCACCAATTTGTCAAAACCGAAAATATTTATGAACTGCCATGAGAGTGTGTTGAATTTTAGCTGTAGAGTAATTAGTTTTTTGAAAATGTATAGCTCACGTGATTGGCTCAAAAAAACATTCGTCAACCGAGTAACTACCATTGAGGTGAATGCTAGCATTTAGCTCTCTCCAAGAATGTTAAATTCAGACTATTTAACATTGGATTTTATTTTAATGTTGTCATCAATATTCTTGTTCAGCACATTTCAAATGCTTGTATCTGTTCAATGTTAATGTTTTCAAACTTAATAGACGGTCTCAAAGCCAACAAACTTGGACTTTTTTTGAATTCGTGGGGTCTTTAAGACTGGCTGAGCATTTCAACTTTGAGTCTGTTTACACAATGTAGTTATGAACAAGCTACTTACTACATTCATGCTCCCAGAATAAGGCTAGTGACCATGTTGTCTATCAGGATCTTTCAGCCTCAAACTGCCGAACAGGCGATTCAGTTTTGGACTCGGATCTGCCATGAAATTTCTGCTGTGCTTCTTAACTGAGATTCTGCTGTATTTTTGTAATCTTGAAGTGTAATTTTTAATTGTTCCATTTTGCGTATCTTTTTTAATGATTATAACATCTTTCTGTATCATATCATCCTTTTCCTCTCTCTCTCTCACACAAACACTATCTCCAGTACGGACTGCCAGCACTGATGCTGTAACGTTGGCTTAAATTAATTTATTTTTTCCTTTGTATGGTATACTTAGTCCAATAAACAGCATTTTTTCCAATGTGCCTACCCTCCTGTGTCTTTGCTATGGTTCTTTCTCTCACTAATTCCCCATCATCGGGACATTACTAGCACTCTCCTCTCTCCGTAATCTCACCATCCCAACCTCACACAGCACTAACGTCAGTCTTGAGCTACTCTCTCCAGATGTGAATGCGATGCTGATGTCTGTCCCGCTTCACAGATTGCATGAACAGCAGGTTTAACCCTCACCAGATCTGTTCCCTTGCTCACACTTAAAGGGATAGTACACTTTGAAATTAATTTTTGATATGTTTTAGCTTACCTCAAGGGCATCCAAGATGTAGGTGTCTTTGTTTCCACAGTATTTTCAACTTTGATATTTTTAGTCAAACCGTTCTTGTCTGTCAGTATATGGAGGTCTATGGGGTCCACCTCAAAGAGCATGCACAGAGAAGTCCAAATTAAACATGATTTAATGACTCGTAAATGTAAGTACACACTGATGGCCTAAGACACGAAACGAGCGGTTTGTGTGAGAAAACGAACAGTATGTATATCATTTTTTACCTCTTGTAACCACAGCCACGTCCAAGTGAGTACTTCGTCAGAGTACTTGGACGTGACTGTGATAACAAGAGGTAAAAAAGATATAAATACTGTTCATTTTTTCACACAAAGTGCTCGTTTCGTGTCTTAGGCCATCAATGTGTACTTACATTGCGAGTCATTAAATCATGTTTAATTTGGACTTCTCTATGCATGCTCTTTGAGGAAGACCCCATAGACCTCCATTACATGACTGACAGACAAGAACGGTTTGACCTAAAAATATCAAAATAGAAAATACTGTGTAAACAAAGACATCTACATCTTGGATGCCCTTGAGGTAAGCTAAAACATATCAAAAATTAATTTCAAAATGAACTATCACTTTAAAGCGGAGGAGTTGTGGGTTTGTAAGAGTCATCGTATCAGTAGGATTAGAAAACCCTGAACTCTGACAACAGAAGGGGTGTCATATTTCAAATATGTAAATATTAAGTATATTAAGTTTGTTTTTCAGTTAAAATATTCAAACAATCCTTATAATAGGATAATTTTACCTGCTAAAAAGGTGATTTATGATATTATGGAGATAGCATAAGTAGATGAACTATGTTGAAAATGTTGGGGGTCGGTACAATCTTTTTCTCAAAAAGGCATTTATTTGATCAAAAATGTGAAATATTATTATCATTCAAAATAGCTGTTTCCTATGTGAATATACAGTATAGTAAAGTGTCCTCAGTGTTCAGTGTCACATGATCCTTCAGAAATCACTCAAATATAATGCTCAAATAACTCTAATTTGATGCTCAAGAAACATTTATGATTATAGTGTTGAAAACATTTTTTTTCCCAACAAAAATTACTGACCCAAAACGTTTACATCGCAATGTATATAATCTTATCTAAAAAGAAGCTGATACAGTTTTGCTTAACCAGTAAATCTTTCTTGTTTCAAGGATGTTTTTAGTGAAAACGGGCTCGATTTTGACATTCTCGTTTAGCTAATCTAATGACTGTAATAAGCACCAAAAGGGCATTGCGCACACTCCTTTAATTATGTACATAGTATGTGTTTATAATCAGCATTTAATTTCATTATAGCCTGATTCTCCATCTTCACTTTCAATTATTTGCTTAGCATGTTGCATTGTAGAGAGCAGGGTGGTCAATGTAATGTCAATATATAATACAATTGAATCTGAAATAAGCATTTTACACAATATATATTGTAACTAGATTTTGGAGCTGACACAACTGGTACAAAACACTGGGATTAAACTATACATGGTCAATTGGCCAGTGTTAATAATCCTTAAAATGACTGAATATTATGATCAACATGGTTTGCCTGAATGGATGATTGATACTTTGAAGAACTGTATTACATAACATACAAAGTACTGACAGCCTCCCCTTATAACCGCTAAACACCAGCATTCACAAAGACATTAGGTTACACTTTATTTAGATGGTCCACTTTAGACATTATGTTGGGTATAAGTAACAACTATGTCAACTAACTCTCATTAGAGTATTAGTAGACTGCTGCATATTATATATTTTTTATTTTTTGTTTTTTTTATTATATATATATATATATATATATATATATATATATATATATATATATATATATATATATATTACTGAAACATTAATTTATGCCAAAAAAAATTATATGCATTAGATAGAAATGTTTATTGGGGGTAACAATTGCAGGTGACCACTTTGTATACAGTGTAAAATACTTTCTCCATATCATGTTGATTAGTGCAAATCTTCCTTTGTTTGTCAGGTAGAGAATCTCAAATCAATATAAATATATATTGCATAAAAATATCAAATCGCCAAACACATCCCTTTTCATTCAAAATCACTGACTCGAGTCACAATTTGTTGTATTTACAAATTGAGAGCATCACTAAAGACATTTATATGATGTTATTAGTCAGAGAGCCTTGAATAACAACAGCACAGCTGCAAACCTTTCCTCTTTTACATCCACCGTTCAGAGACAAACGGCTTATTCACAGGATTCCTCTTTTTCTTCTTTTTTAAAAGACTAGCAGTAGTTGAAACACTTATGGACAGAACAATAAAGATATCACAAAAAATGATACATTTAGAGGTAAAACTGCTTGTCACTGACTGAGAGAGATGTTATTTACCCCAAAAAGTTAATGGCAGTATATTACAACACAAAGTTGTCCTTTTAAAGGGTTAGTTCACCCAAAAATGAAAATTCTATCATCGTTTACTCACCCTCATGTTGTTCCAAACCTCTATGTGCATTTGTTCTGCTGAACACAAAGGAAGATATTTGGAAGAATGTTTTAATCAAACAGATCTCATTCCCCATTGACTACCATAGTAGGAAAAAATACATACTATGGTAGTCAATGGGGAATGAGATCTGTTTGATTAAAACATTCTTCCAAATATCTTCCTTTGTGTTCAGTAGAACAAATAAACACATTGAGGTTTGGAACAACATGAGGGTGAATAAATACAGACAGAATTTTCATTTTTGGGTGAACTAACCCTTTAAGGACACTGATAAAGGAACCGTTTTTGCATATTTTATCTGACAAGTGTGTAAAATATGAGATATAACCTTTGAAAATGCAAGTCAGTTGAGTTCACATACCCCTTTGCGAAATCTGTAACATGTTTAGCATTTCTAAATATAATCAAGAGTCCCTCATCTTTCCTGAGTGGCAAAGCTGGATCTTGATATCGAGAACTGAAATAATCCTATGTGGAGCGGAAGCCTAAGAGTTTGCAGGACCTGGAGGACTTTCAGCTTCACTGCTGAAGACAAGCAGGCCCATGTGCACAGTTATCACAAAACTATTACATAAAATAGAGAGGAAAACAGAATATAAATATTTTCATCATGGCCAGCACTAAAAAGAATAATTAATATCATTTATAATCATGTTATGTCTGAACTAAACTCTCTGACCTGATTACGAACAGGCTTTGAGAGAATATACTAGAACACACATTTAGAAATGATGCTTATTTAATCTATATATCTAAATATAAAAGCTCCAAGACCCTAAAATATTATTGGACCTTATATCTTAATTTGGGTTTGGTGTTAAAGAAGAATCAAAGTCTTGGGATTGGTGTGTGTGTACATGTGTGTGCATATTTAGCATTTCAAACACACCACATTAGCATGACCTTTGACCCTGAGCCTGTGTGAGTGGGCCGCTATAATAAACACATGCGCTGTGACCTTACATCCTCCTCTCTAAATACTTAATCTGATCTAAATGATTACTTCGGTTACACTTAGTGCTGTTGTTACAGTGTAATTATACAAATGAGTATTGAGTAATATTAATTAACATGTACTTACCAGATAATTTGTGTTAGAGTTTGGTTCAAGGTTAGTTGCATGTAATTATGCATAATATGATGTTATCCCTATAGTAATTACATGTAATATGATGTCATCAATTTACTCCTATTGCACACAAATAATCAGTATATGCGGAAACACAAGTAATTCGTCAGTAATCAGCAATCACATTACCTTTTCCCATGCAACTAGTAAAATAATGCATTTCTTTTAAATTTAAAGCAAAATATCTGAGTTACTTTAGGTGATTTGTTTTTTTTTTTCTATTGTACTCCTGTCCTCGTGTTACTAACTCAGAACATTACAGAAACCTGAAATAATCTTAAAGAAAAACGTTAAATCACACAAATATATACTTTATGCATTTAATCTCACTTTATTAACCAATATTTTTGCTGCTGACCTTCAATAATCCAATTATAGGAACTACATGTAACTTTTGTAGCAATGAAACACTGTAAAATAAAGTAACCAGTTTATTTTCTTTAGGCAGTAACGCAATATTGTCAAGCATTACTTTTAAAAGTAACTTTCCCCAACATGATATTAAATTAAAAAAAAAGTTAGTTATAACTTAATAACTTTTTTGATATCTCTGTGTGATCCAGGTAGTAGGATGAGCCTACAGTAACTGGATTAAGTTGTTTTAATTCGGAATCCCCGCAGGGGAAAGATGGACAGTTTGGTTGTTTTGAGTTATGATGATGCGCTTCATAAATGAGTGATTGTGTGATGTTTTGTTGCAGGTGGTGAGAAGGCTCGATCAGTGTTGCTGACAGCAGAGAATGGACTGTATCCTGTAGCGAAGGCGAGATCTTCAGACCCTCTGGTGAGTCTATGCTGATCACATTCACAGGGCCACCATCTACATATAATCAGAGTGACATTTTGATGCACCTTTCAAATGCATAACACCTTATGTAGAAGGATGCAAGTGGGTTTGTTTGCACCTGGACAGTATTCCTGATCCGGTTTATTACCCTATTATTCTGCCACAATTACATCTTCAACTAAAGTGATCAGTGAGAAGTTATGAGGGTATACATATATATATATGTGTGTGTGTGTGTGTGTGTGTGTGTGTTAGGGCTGTCAAACGATTAATCGCAATTAATCGCATCCAAAATAAAAGTTGTATGCATGTATATTTAAGAAAAAAATATTATTTATATACAAAATATTTATATTTATATCTAATATACATTATATATAAATATATATACAGTATATACATGAAAATATTTCTTATATATACAAGCATGTGTGTGTATTTATATATATAAAATAATTATACACAGTGCACCCACATATATTATGTAAACACAAACTTTTATTTTGGATGCGATTAATCGCGATTAATTGTTCGACAGACCTAATATATATATATATATATATATATATATATATATATATATATATATATATATATACATATATAGTTATAGTTATATATATATATATATATATATATAGTTATATATATAGTTATATATATTGTTATATATATATAGTTATATATATATAATATGATTGCATGATCATTTGAATTTGAAGTTATATTACTGATACTGAATGTATCATATATCAAGGTTGGATCTCAAGACAACATGCCTCGTTAAAGTCATATTTCCCCTCTTAATCAAACAAGAAAATAATAAATGATGGGCTATTTTGCCCACCTCCTTCTGAGGAGGAATGTGCTGATGACACCAGACATGCATGATGAAGACATTCTTCAGATTCTTTGAAGGCTTGTAACTTTTCCTCTGAGTCCGCAGCGGGATATAGTTGCACAACTTAATTGTTCTAGAGAATGTGCACCCAAAAAAAAAAAAATTCCCTGGGCTTTCAATATTTCACTGTTGACCCGCTGCGTTTTTTGTTTGCTGGATGGAAACAAAGGCAGGATGGGGGCCAGACTGAATAGGAGAGCTGTAACCCGAGCAAAGCGCTCGACTCATTGTGATCAGTTCCTGATTGGACTAGAACGAGAGAGAAACGTCCACGCGGCTCCAGTGCTGCTCTAATCATTCATTATTCAGCGGGCGCGTGCTGAGCCCAAGAGAGAGAGAGAGACACTCGCGAGAGAGAGTGTGTGTGCGCGCGCCCGAGAGAGAGAGATGTCATAACGTTCCGCGCGAGCTGGACGCCAGTGCGTTAAAGCGCTCAATGTCAAAGTTGCTGCAGCAGCGCGTGCATCTGAGAATGATGGTGCACTGACGCACTGACTCCGTATCACAATATTCGCTAAGTAACGATTTCATCTTACAACCTACAGCTGAGGAACTGATACACACTTGGTGCTGTCCACTGATAAGAGGTAACCTTGCTTTCTATATCATTACAAACATGTGAATAACAACATATGATACTGGCATAAGAGACCTGGCATCAATTGCTACATGTTAAAAACCTGGTTGTCCATGTTCTGTGTATAAATATTAATAAGAGTGTTGCTTCAATCAAAATCTGAAAGAGACAGCTGCAGTGGTCCTGATGTCCCTTGTCCCAGTACACAGGTGACCTCTTCTTTTATTGCACGCAAGATTGCACCTGTTATAGAGGTGGATATCGGTCACTGTGTCTTCTGCATATAAAGTGCATGATTATTAGCATATTATTCGCAAGATAATTAATCATGTGTATCTGTTCAAAGAACACAGATTTGTGCCTGCATGTGAAATATGATGCATGCTCTGTAATTCTATAGCAACTGGCAAAATTCATATGGGCTGTTTACCTCAGCAGTTCGGTTTGCATCAGATACAGTCTGACGGACGCATGCGTTTGAGATGCGGATGCACTCTGATGGGAGTTTATTGATTATAGTGGCACTGAAATGTCATTTGAAGGATTTTCAGAAGGACATGTCTGTTATCTAATCAGTAATATTTTGTTTGTTTGTTTATCTGGATAAATAGCTGGATTTTAATACAACATATTAATCTGCTCAGTTTGTGCATGGAATATAAAGGAGAAGCAGCTCGAATGTAAATTCTCATATGGTTAGCATTCCTGAGGCACTGTGATCCATGAGCAAAGCTTACAGTGCACCACAGTCTACCACAGATGTGATCCAGACTCACTGTGTGAAGAAAACTGATCAACGGATGACAGACGCTACCAAGCAGGGATTTGTTTCCCGAAAGCATTGTACTATCTGAACTATGGTCAAAAATGTTGTTGTTATCAACGTAGTTCAATGGCTTGGCGTTTCCTGAAACCATAGTTCCGACGAACATTCGCAAACAGCATCGAAAACTTACATGGTTGGAGCGAAAGCTCTCGAGCTGTGCTTAGAAACCTCATTTCTTGTTAACCCTTTCCCCGTCAGTATTTTTAATAATTTTCACAAAAGTGTCATGGTCCCCAGAATATTTTGTTGTGTTAATATCTGAACATGCATAATGTCAAAAGAAAGAACCGACTACAGTGCATCAACACCCCCAAAGCTTCACAGTCCTAGAGCTTGTCCTGAGTCGACATTTCATTCAGTTACGTTAGGCAGTTTGGATTTATATGCTGTTTAATGTTGATGATCGCGTAATTTTACATATGCATCTGCTTACATTTATTATATTTCAACGCATTCTCATCCCAAGGTGTCATATACTGACGCTTTTGCCAATGCGTGTACATCCAACGCACATGGTTACCCTTTAGCGTCCATATAACACGCTTCGGTTATGGGTAGGTTTAGGTCTGGGGTAGGGTTAGGGTTAGACCACTAGGAGGCGCCTTCTGGCCCATATATATCTGCATCTCATATTGACGCTAAAGGATTTTGATCTGGAGATTCATCCCTCTATCAGAAGATGTGTAAGAGCGCCCCCTACCATATAACAGTGAAAACACAGAAATACGTAAAATTTCCTCAATGACTGACGAGAATTAAATTAAAGAGTTAAATGACGTGTGGATTTAAAATGTTCATGTTTTTAGGCGCAATAAGCAAACTAACAATCAGTACATTCCATATCTTTCATTATATATAAATATACATTTTAAGATTGTAACTAAGACTCTAATAATGAGAGTTAGTTGACATGTAGGAGCAACGTTAATTATAGTCAATGGAATGTCTAAAGGGGACCATCAAAACAAAGTGTTACCCAAACATCAAAGATCAGCAGAAGTTATTACTCAACTACATGCGCATGAAGCCATTAATGACCTACATCGTTGGACCAGTGTGGTTCAATGTGAACCATGTTACTGTAGTTTTGGGAAACAGTTGTGACTAGATGGTTAGTTTCTCCAGCTATGCATCATGGTAGTTAATCAGAGAGTTAAATAATATGAAACGCACCCTTTCTCACTCAACAATCATTTCCTGGCTAAGAACTTTGTAATACATATGGTATTCAGATAATTATGCAGCTGGTCCATCTACAACAGACTGTGCAGAATACACAGATTAAAATAGCAGACTTCATCATCATAATTTAGAAGTCCATCCACCAAATCCATGGCATTTTTCCACGTAATTTGCTTTGGATGGTTTGTAAACTGTAGACTGCGGTTGATCTGAAGGTGTGGCATCTGAGGCTGTGAACGGGTTGTACAGATGGCACACATTTAGTAGAAAACATTTAAAGCCCTGAGTCCAAAGGTATTCAAGAACATACTGTTTGTAGCAATGCTGACGGATATTTAAGATGCAGATTCATTTAGAGAACAAAAGTTAAAGGGACAATATGCAAGATTGTTTCGCCACCAGGGGTCGCTAACCTCTTACAATAACAAAGGTGCATATTAATAACGTATATTCCGCATTAAGCGGAATTATGGATCTTGTCGTCAAGCTGATGGATCTTTTATGGATGAGTGAATACATTGATGTTTTTAACATGACTGTAGTATGAAGCAGAACGCGATTGCTAGACGTATACCAGCGCCGCACGCTACGCGAGTCCCGCGGATATAAAGGAATAAGGACATTTAATTCCACCGAACTACTCGCTGAATTACTTACCCAGGTCAGTTTTATTAAAGGAATTAAACTTGAGGTGACGCAACGCTGCTTCACTTGCTCTAACAGTTTCACTATCACACTAAACGGCATTTGTGTGTTGAATGTTGTTAGTTAGGTTGTTTGTTGGCTGTATGAGACTAAGCTAGGTTAACATTAGAGAATAACATACAATCATATTCTAACTTTTCATCATGTTGAACTATAACATTGATTAGTTTTACATACATTAATTTGCTCACCTGTTTGCTCAAGTAACATGCAACACTCGCGTCTCTGTCAAGTCGAATTTAGTCGCGGACGTGGAGCTCTTGGCGTCTTGAAAGATGTCGATCTTCGTTTTAGTCCTCTTTTTGTCTCAAAGTCTGCTTGCCATGGTCCATAATGTTAACAAAACCCTGCTAGGGACGATCACGCTGTTGAGCACACATAACCGACCCAGTTGTCCACGTCCGTCGCCATGGTTACTATTGCAGTACGAGGTCAAACCTGGCGGAAACCGGCTGTAAAATCATTGACGTCATTGACTGGCGACGCACTCCTGCTCACACGCCCCGTTTCCTTGGTTAAAAATTGCAATTTTCTCACGATTTGAAAGATTTAGGATATTGTAAGTAATCAACTTAACAAAATATATGACATTGGCCTAGTGGTTTTTGGATACTGTACTGCAAAAATCCTGCATATTGTGCAGGCCAGAATCCAAATGTAGAAGCAGTTCAATCATCCAAAGCTCACATCCAGAACTCAGAACGAGGTCAAAACCAGAGACACCCAGGAAACAACCAACACAGCATAAACACAAACTGCCAGGCCAACAGTAGTTAAAGTACCAGCAAAGCAAGTATAGGCATTTAGATACTGGAGAAGTCAAAAACCAAGGTGATACTGATGTCTGCTGGTTGTGAGGTGGTGCCATACCTCACATATTACAGTATTTCATAGAAATAACTCAAGATTTGATGGCACAAAATTTATTAGCACTTAATTCTTCCTTTTAAAAATGCACATCCAAAATCATAACTGTTTTATGTTTTGGCAAACTGGTGACAAATTCATATGCTTTCTTATGACATGCGCATAACTCACTAAGGGTCACAGCTGGTACTTACACTTACTTTTTGAATTACAAATCTTGAGCTATTCTATTAATCGCATCATACAAAATGACAACGTTTTAAAATATGTTTTCCCATGAAATCAAGATGTTGCACCTTAGCTTCTGGAAAATTGTGTTATAACTGTAATAAGTTATACCAAGTCTTACAATTTTTGTGTGTAATTTTCAATTAAAAGAATTATGAACGATTCTGCCACGTAACTAACATCATGACACTGGGGATGAAATGTTTATGAGTAGTGTGAAAAGAGTATATTCTCTCTACCAAACAACTACTCTTACTTCAGGACAGCTATTTTCCTCTCAATCCAGAATCGTTTTGAAAGTGAAAGTGGCCTTTAGTTTCAACACTTACAACAGGTCAACTCACTTGCTAATTACTGAATGGCAATGGAGGAAAGAACGCTCCCTTTTCCCCCCAGTCCCTTAACCTCTTCTTCGAAATTAGGTTAGACAAATATGACCTCTGAAAAAACATATCCTGAAATGTTAATGTGGATCCAAATGTTAAAAGGGAAGCCATCACTGGACACTGACCCAATGCTTGTGAAATTCCATCTAAACATTAGATGGGTGGCCTGAATTGCATCCAGAAAAACGAGCAAAGAATCCAAGAAAAACGAGTTCTCTGAAATTGTGAAATTCTGTTAGCACCAGTTACAGTCTCTATCCTTGGATCTCTTCAAACTGTGATTCCAGGAAATCATATTGCGTTTGTGAACATATAAAGAGTATCTATCATACACCTGTCCTAGACTAAGTTTTCAAAAGAGAACTATTTAATTCCTGAGACACTGCGTCATCTCCCTCATGGGTTTGGCCTTAGATTACACTTACTTTAACTACCATTCCCAACTGTATTTACTCTAAATTATCCATCCATATCCTGTTGCTTGTACATGAAACAAGCATTCAGCTATCTGCACATAATCATCAACAGGTGAAGTGGTGTTGTGTTCTGACATTATATCTTAATGGGAAGTAGAAAGCATGTTAGTGACTTGGCAATTTCCCTGCTGTGTAATGGAAGCATTGTCGGATAGATGTGAGCCGAGGGGTATCATTTACGCTGTGGTTAGAAACCAGGACAGTTGAACCCATGGGGTATATTCCACTTTGTTGTCCTGTTGTCCACTGAAGTCTATGGAACTGAATTACATTGTTTACGTAGCTTTTAGCCAGAGCCCAATAGGTAGAATTGAGCCAGCTGATGGTCAGCTGTGTTTGCTGCTTTATTTTCCTCTCACCTGCAACTCAATTTCCAGGAAAAAAGGTTGCACAACACTAATATTTCTTGTCTTCTTGTTGCTCATTTTCTTTGGCAGTTAAGCAATAACACAATATCTGTCCTGGAAAAGCATCCACCCTCTTATTTTCAGAGTAAACACTCTATCCGTGATAAGATTGTAATATTATTCTCTGCGATTGTTTCCCCAAACAAAGTAAATTCCACTTGATTTCTAATCACAGCACACTTTCAGCCGATCATTCAATCATTGCAGGATAATTTTATTTTTAAAGTGCCATTGTGATGCTTTTTCAGATATTATCTTTAATGTTGTGTGTAATATGGCTGTTTCTGAATGTAAAAGGTCTGCAAAGATTTAAAGATCAAAGTGCATGCCTAAAACGAATCGTCAGTAATACCAGTCTTACTGGAAAGTCTTACTGACCAAATTCAGACTAAAATTCAGATGTGATAATGGGCATTTGGTTTCTGATACGCGCTGTAAACGGTAGACCAATCACAACAGAGCGGGTCATCTTACCAATCAGAGCAGAGTAGACCAATCACAACAGACTGGGCCATCTGACCAATCAGAGCAGAGTAGACCAATCACAACGGACTGGGCCATCTGACCAATCAGAGCAGAGTAGACCAATCACAACAGACTGGGCCATCTGACCAATCAGAGCAGAGTAGACCAATCACAACAGATTGGGTCATCTGAATAAGAGCAGAGTAGACCAATCACAACAGACTGGGTCATCTGACCAATCAGAGCAGAGTAGACCAATCACAACAGACTGGGTCATCTGACAAATCAGAGCAGAGTAGACCAATCACAACAGACTGGGCCATTTGACCAATCAGAGCAGAGTAGACCAATCACAACAGACTGGGCCATCTGACCAATCAGAGCAGAGTAGACCAATCAAAACAGACTGGGCCATCTGACCAATCAGAGCAGAGAAGACCAATTACAACAGACTGGGTCATCTGACAAATCAGAGCAGAGTAGACCAATCACAACAGACTGGGCCATCTGACCAATCAGAGCAGAGTAGACCAATCACAACGGACTGGGCCATCTGACCAATCAGAGCAGAGTAGACCAATCACAACAGACTGGGCCATCTGACCAATCAGAGCAGAGTAGACCAATCACAACAGATTGGGTCATCTGAATAAGAGCAGAGTAGACCAAACAGACTGGGTCATCTGACCAATCAGAGCAGAGTAGACCAATCACAGCAGATTGGGTCATCTGAATAAGAGCAGAGTAGACCAATCACAACAGACTGGGCCATCTGACCGATCAGAGCAGAGTAGACCAATCACAACAGACTGGGTCATCTGACAAATCAGAGCAGAGTAGACCAATCACAACAGACTGGGCCATCTGACCAATCAGAGCAGAGTAGACCAATCACAACAGACTGGGCCATCTGACCAATCAGAGCAGAGTAGACCAATCAAAACAGACTGGGCCATCTGACCAATCAGAGCAGAGAAGACCAATTACAACAGACTGGGCCATCTGACCAATCAGATCAGAGTAGACCAATCACAACAGACTGGGCCATCTGACCAATCAGAGCAGAGTTGACCAATCAAAACAGACTGGGCCATCTGACCAATCAGAGCAGAGAAGACCAATTACAACAGACTGGGTCATCTGACCAATCAGAGCAGAGTAGACCAATCACAACAGACTGGCTCATCTGACCAATCAGATCAGAGTAGACCAATCACAACAGACCGGGTCATCTGACCTATCAGAGCAGAGTAGACCAATCACAACAGACTGGGCCATCTGACCAATCAGAGCAGAGTTGACCAATCAAAACAGACTGGGCCAGACCAATCGGAGCAGAGAAGACCAATCACAACAGACTGGGTCATCTGACCAATCAGAGCAGAGTAGACCAATCACAACAGACTAGCTCATGTGACCAATCAAATCAGAGAGTAGACCAATCACAACAGACCGGGTCATCTGACCAATCAGAGCAGAGTAGACCAATCAAAACATGGGTTTTAGGAACCTTTAAACAGCAAAATTGGGTACTTTAACATGTTTTTATTGTTTAAAATAATTTGTTAGTTAGCAAAATGTCTAATGTATGGTGCTACGTTGTGTTTTTGAGCATTTTAAAAAGAAATTTTAAGAAAAAGACTTAGACAGCTGAAGACAGCTGAGAAGTGAGAATACACACAAGGGGACATACAAAATAATCAACAATACCAAAAGCCTTCGTCATCATTTGTTACTGTACATTTAGCCACAGAAAGGGTGGGAATTCATTGATCTTTCTAGCCATGCCTCATGGGACTGAATCTGTGAAGGAATGTTCAATACAAGTTTAACTCTGTCAATGGCATTTGTGACATAATGTCATTTAGTTTAAAAAGAATACAGTAATTACAATGGAAGTCTTTGGACTTTGTAATGGAAGTCCACACTATATAACAACATTGTATGTGCTAACATGAGACTTGATTATTAACCTTGCCTGTGTAAAGTTATATCCAATCTTCTAACACCTTTCAAAGATGGGAAACCTAATAACATTTGTATGATATGTGTAAGGGACATGACTATCCACACAAGTACTGTACATGGAAAAACATAACCAATAATTCATGAAGTTTACCTGTTTTGCTTCCAGAACATTCCCTGCAGCCCTGTTGATTGATCCGTGGAATTGTTATCACTTATTGAGGAATTTGGCATTATCTATCAAACTCTACCATGTGACGAAATTCCAAGAAGATGAGAAACTAAATACCGGATTGTTGTAGGTGTGGTCGGAGAGCTTAAAGTAGAACCAAACTGTGATGCAGAGTGCCTGAAAATAGATTTTGACTTCACTTTTTGTGCTGAAACTTCCCCTCCCAACTATCCAGCTGTAATACCCAGCAATATAAAGTCTCATACAAAGTAGTCAATGCAATCTATACACCATATTAGCTTATGTTAGCTCAACTTTTAATTTTGGGTCACTATCTCATTATTCCTCATAGGCCTACATCGACGTTTTATGACACACACGAAATAAAACTTAAATAATTAAAAAGCCAAAATATCTACAGTGTCCGACCATGCTGAATATCGATTCCAAATGGAGAGAGTGAGGGAATGGATTGGCATTGAAGGCAATGAAAGCCCAGGGCTTATTCACGCCATCTAAATAAAGCAGGGTAATCAGGAGCTGGAAATAGGATTGTGGGATGTGGTGATTATCTGTCTGTCGCATGTTACGCTCTCACAAGAACCAGTGGCTTTATTTATTTCCACACAGTTTTGCAGTCTATGCATCTGCAGGGTGTTGCTGAAGGCAGCTCTGGCGATCGGCAGACAGGCGCTAATCGAGTTTGCGATGCTGTCATTGGCCGCTGAAGCCGATGAAAGCCGGGTCACGGCTAGGAATTACGCTCAGGAGTCAATAGGCAAGAGTGACGATCACGCAAATGGGATTAATCTATATGTGCGACTGTTTTGACCAGGTCATGTCTAAGGTCGTCTCACTGGGATTTCAGTGGCACTGCAGGTAATGGTCATGTTCATTTAGGATTATTTGCTGTTGATTCCATTAGGAAGTCCACATTTCATGGATACAAATCAGTCACTTATTTGCTGGTTTATCCCACAATCTAATTTATATAGAATTACTCGAGCTGAAAGTTGAAGATGTCCAACTTCAGTGGTTCTTTCCAACTTTGGAACGTAGAATTAGAGAGCAGCTCTTGATGTAATCCATCGACAGCATGGCAGCTCATAGGTTCTGGAAAAGAGCGAGTGTCACACCAGATTGTGGATTGCATGTGTTGACATGAATACACCTGTGCTAACAGACTCTGCATGAGCGAAAGAACCTCTGATTAAAATCGTGGTGGGCATTCACAGTGTCTCTCGTCTGGGAGCTTTCATTCACACCTGCCGTCCAGATCTGAGTGAAACTCATTATCAGCTGTTATCAGGGCTCAGATCAAAACCATGGCGACAGATGTGTGCCGTGTCATGAGGGAGAGGTGCAGTGCACTGTGGGAAACCCGGCTAATCTCCATTAGTTAGCATCAAAGTTAAGCCTTCTGCTCTCAGTGGCAATGACAAGCATCATGAGAACAAATGCGGTATGCATTGAAATATCCGTTCTTTTTTGTGAAGCGGTTTGGTTGGACTTTAATAAGGGATACACTATAGTCCCTGCTTAACAGTAACTATTGCAAATTCAACTTTGCACAAAATTTGAATATTGCATATAACATTTGGGAATAAAGCACCATTTCCATCGCATGTGATCAAGAAAACAAAATCCTTGGGAAATTGGAGGTTGCTGCAATCAGGGAAGAAACTGTGTCTCTTTTTCCCCTCTATCGTACATGAGTTGCGCCTCAGATGAAATATAATAACCGCTGTCATATTCTGTTGCGTTGGGAACGCGATTGTACGAAACGCTTCTGGGAGGGAATTAAACCAAATCATTCTGATCACACACTTTGACTCGGGTGTTTCGAGCCCGTTCTCATCCTTTAGTGTCATGTGTGACGCTATATGCAAAAACGGCGCTATACTACGCACATGGCACCCTTTATCGTTAATATAATACGCAAACCCAAGGCGTCATAAATCCTTAAGCGTAATATGAGACTAGCCTACCTTACCCCACACCTAAACCTAACCATCACAGCACGTGTTATATTAACGATAACGGGTGCCATGTGCGTATAGTATAGCGCCATTTTTGCATATAGCGTCACATATGACGCTAAAGGATGAGAATGCGTTGGTGTTTCAGAGATGCTGTGATGCGATTGGTCCACTGGTTAGTCCCGTTATCCAATCACGACCTCTGTTGAGGCAAAGTCCTGCAAGTTTTTTGTTGTGCATCGAGGGATTCATTCGGTAAATGTGTTTCCATCGTAGCTTGAGGCGGAAACACGTAAACACGTAAAAGCCCACTTTTCATGATCCAATCAAGTTTCGTCCATAGAGCGAACACAGAGCGATATCATTGGAACTCCATTGAGACGATTGAAGCGCGTTTTTGGCAATTTTTTTAGCAATTCCGTCCCTGACGCGCAGACTCAAACAAAGCTTGATGACTTATATGTGACGTGAGCAACCCGTCTGTCTTCTAGTGGCTGTGGTATAAGAAATTTGAATCATTCCCTTCCAAAACTTGCAGAGGCGGAGAGTGTGAATAGGAGCTGTCCATGAGCTAGGAGAAGGAGACAATTTTTTGGTATTCTGATTAATTATTTTGTCATTTTGCCTCCACGTTTCCCCGATTGTGCTTGAGCTTCTTCTCCTGTCCATACGGTAATCTTTCTACTGTGCGACAGAGAGTCGCGTGGGTATGATGCAATCGTTAGCCTACTTTCACAAAAACTGCTTCTATGGGGCCATAAAGGTAATGGAGCATTTTATACATTGTCGTGTTTCTTTAAATAAAGGACAAATGGGGTCTTCAAATGCCTCAGATATAAAGTTATTCGCTGTCAAAGTGACGCCAAAATGAATGGAAGTCAATGGGAATGCTAACGCAAGTGAAGTTCTGCTACAAGATGGCAGCTCCCGCGAGGCTTCAACTTCCGGTCGATGGATTACCCTCTTGGTTTCGTCCTACATTTTTTTAGAATATGCTACTTGGCTGTACATCGGATTTCTGAAGTGAAACCGGTATCACACAGCATTTCACCTTGATTCTAAGGGTGTGTGTTTTGTTGGGACTGTGCAATGCTGACCACAGCACATGAAACCCAAAAACCCTGAATGCGCACTAACAAGAAACCTTCCTCCTCATGTGCTCATTTTGCTCAGTTCTTTCAGTGGAGTAGTTTTCAGAGTCCTTGTGTCCTTTGTATTGTTGGAAATTGTTGTATTTGTGGAAAGATTTGTTTTATATAGACTTCACAGGATCCTGATTCATTGCATTGTGAGTGATGTCCATGAGCGGATGCAAATGATTCTGAGCCAGAGTGCGTCTAGAATCTCATGCACAGAGTCTTTCTTTTCATGTCTCCCCAGCATTCAGCCTTTTGTTGAGCTGCCTGTTTATAAAGAGAGAGAGAGAGAGAGAGCGAGACCCATGTTGCCATGACTGTTGCCAGCGTAGAGTCCATCTTAGTGTGTTTCCCAGTTAAATCAACAGATCAACAAGAAATTCTGCCGGCATGGTTTCATTTTGGATGATATTTTCTGCATTTTTGGTAGGTGATTTTTTTTTTTTAAGATACACATCTTCAATTAGACTTTGGTTCTTTTAAGATGCTTGTTTTTATGCTCTTGATTTTTTTGTTTATTTAGAAAGTCTAATATTTAAGGAAATTTATGTTTTAGTATGTTCTTGGTGAGTTTAGTGTTGCCCTCATCCTGAGCACATCCATGGACACTCCCACTTTGGTAATAACTACATATGACATATTTGAATCTGTAAATTAAATGGCAAATATCCCCTGTTTATAATGGTTACACCAGTGTCCTTTGAAATACTCTTCCATCCAGTTAGTGCTTTTAAATATTTATTCTATTGGGGTAAATATTTTAAAAGTATATGAGTTTTGGTTCCATTTTATTTCGATAGTCCACTTTAGACATTCTACTAACTATAAGTAGCTTTGCAACTTTACACGTCAACTGACTCTCATTAGAATATTAGTAGACTGTCAGTAGACTGTTAGGTTATGGTTAAGTGTTAGGGTTCAGGTTAGTAGAATAAGTTGACTCGTATTTGCCAAGTTACTTATAGTCAGTAGAATGTCTGTTGGGGGTCCGTCAAAATAAAGTGTTAGCAGATATTAAGCAGACAGTCTACCAATACTTCAATTAGGGATGCACTGATATGAAAATTTTGGCCGATACGATAACCGATAATTCTTTACATTTGAAAGCCGATTACCGATATATCAGCCGATAAACTTAAATTCAAAATTTTATCTAATTTTGAGAGCCTGATTACAAAAACAAAAGTCTCAGAATTAAATCCATGTCGCAAGCGCACAATTATAATGAGGTTCTCATTATAGTGTTGTATAGCCGATATGACAGATTTGCGTTGCACATGTTGTACCAAACCGTATTTTCATTTTTTGAAGAGATTTCAATCATATTTCAAGAAATTCAAAAACATAAACAGTGCTCAACAAGTGTCTCAGCTGAAGGGGATAATACATTATTTATCGGCTTTAATATATCGGCCACATTTTCTTACCAGGCCGATAAAGATAACATTGAAAATGAACATAAATCGGCCGATACCGATATGCTGGCCGATATATCGTGCATCCCTAACTTCAATGAATAATACTAATACTTTACTTATACTTACGTTACTTATAGTTAGTAGAGTATCTAAAGTGGACTATCGAAATAAAGTGTCATGTTGTGACATTGTGCTCACTCAGCACCAAAAGCATTAAGATAAATATCAATAAAGGAAAGCAAAAATGACCTGGAAAAGCTTGGCAGCAAACATCTGGGTAGAGAAAAACATTATCCAAATCCTCTTTTTTAAAAGAAGCCAAAGAGCTCTCACTAACTCCAAGGCTATATCTAAGCCAAAGCATTTGGAAGTGTAAATGTAATGGCGGGAGGGAATATGCCGCTTTTTCCTTTGACCTTTGATTGAGTTGTTCGCGGTTTGTCCTTGGAATGGTTTGGGGTTTTTCCTGTCTAGCTTGACCTCTCACATTGTGCTGAAGGCACAAACAAATCAGCTGCTTCCTCCTGTTGAAGTTTGTCATCCGTTTAAAGCAATTAAAAGACAGCTGGTTTCACTATTGCTTGAGGTATAACTGTACACTGCACAATATCGCTTTACCTTCCAAGAGTGTGAATGGCAGAGAATTTCTTCTGATTGAAACACACTGTCACATGGTTTTCCTTTCTGCGTTTACTTTATTTAAAATTTAGATTGTTGATGTGAAATCATCCCTGTTGATAGGCAGCTATAGCTTAAAGAGAGATGCCCAAAATTAGATGAAGTTAAACGGATTCTTTGGGTTTAGATTCCTAGAAAAAGACAGAAACTGTGTCAGCTTCACAAAGTGAATCTGGGTCGCATTTGGCAAGGACGAGCAGACTGGTGCACTACATACAGAACCAGCCGAGTACGCCAGAGGAATAAGTGTCCTGATCTCACACTTACATGGATGTGTTAATGAGCTCTTTTGTTAGGAAACCACATCTTGAATGACACTTATAAGAATCCCTAGTTCTGTTATGACAACTCTCAAGATTGTTTGGCATGGTAATGGATGTTGATTTGTTTGAAATGTTAATACCTGCGACACTGCAAAGCAAGTACAGGACTTGCTACTGCCAATACACACACGACATGCTGCTGTGAGCAAGTAAGACATGCTGCTGCTGTACAGCATGCATGAATTACCCATAGCAGATCTATACAGGTGGAGCTGGGGAAGGGTTTCTAAAAGTGCTGCACTGCTGTAGCAAATGCTGACCAAGTATTTGAAATTTGAGCAGCTAGCTCATTGGCTACTGATACGGCAATAGATGTTTGTGTCTATTCTTTTGTGGAGGCTTTGATATTGTTTCAAATTAGTTGCTGTTCAAATTAGTTGGTTTGAATGGAGCTATACTTCTACTGCCACATGAAGTTAATGTGAAACACTTTTCACAAACCATTTCATTTCAAAATGACAATAATATTATGGGCAGAGCTTGAGTTTATCCAGTGTGAATAGAGTGCATTGGTACCAACGCCTTTTTTTACCATTCTTTGTTTCCATAAAGATTTTTTTAAGGCTATGTTTACACGGAAACGATTCTGAAGAGAAAACGCAAAAGTGGCGTTGCGTCATCACTTTTTATTCTGCGTTTAGACAAGCATTTTGTGTGGGAAATGGTGACGCAAAAGTGTGTGAAATTCAATAGTATGCACTTCAGGCGGCTAGGAGTACATACTACAACGACGCCAAGTCCACGCGCCTGCGTACAACCGTCACTGTCAAGCAGACTTTTGCGTTTTTACCGTTTACACGGGAGCGTGGCGGTGGAGTGTTTTTAAGATTTCCACTGGAGGGTGGTTTCACTTTTTTGCGTTTTTAAGCCTCAAAAACGGCGTCGCAGTGTGAACGAAAGGCACATCCGATAAAATATTTTAACGTTTTCACCCGGAATCGTTCTCGTGTAAACGGGGCCTAAATCTTTAAAGCCAAGTATTTGAAAATCAGACAATGGGCCAAGACTGTGTACTTAACGGCTTTGATCTGGGAAAGAACTATAATCCTTTAAAGCATTGTAAATTACATCCTAAACTTAAAAACAATAGAGAAATATAAAACTATTGATTTAAAGATGGTTATTATTTAAAGTCCCCCTGTAGTCAATAATTTTATCCCTTAAAACTAATCATTGATCACCAAAATTACATAAGTTTTTTTCAATGAAAATACATTTCTTCATGCCTTAAAATAGCTTGAATGTAACTCTACACCCTTGCCTCATTTAGTATACATGGTTCTATTAATATGCAAATGAGTCCCGCCTCCACTCACTCTCACGGTTGACGGATCACATGTTTATCTGATTGGTTACAAGGTAGTTTGTGACGTCAGAATAACTAACGATTTCAAAGCGTTTCTTTGGTTCACTGCAGTTTTAAAGAGAAAATACTCAACAGTGGTGTTGACATGAATTTGCACATGGTTTGTCTTAAAGCATAGTAAAACCATCACATAGACATATAAACAACATTAAAAGCTGATTTTCACCACAGGGGGGATTTTAAGGAGTTTGAGACTGTAGGGAAGCGGCGTTATTTACGTCATTGGCTTCATGGAAGCGAGCGAGGCTAAAGC
The DNA here is from genome assembly GCA_038021265.1 of Cyprinella venusta. NCBI lineage: Eukaryota > Metazoa > Chordata > Actinopteri > Cypriniformes > Leuciscidae > Cyprinella > Cyprinella venusta. The sequence goes on from CM075882.1 coordinate 15,368,894, forward strand.
GTTTGATTGGTCGAAATGACTGGGATTTTTACTTCCAGAACCCGAATGTCGCATTCTGATGATTCCATTGTTAAAAGTGGACATTACATGTAGATACGTTCACTCTAAAAAATACTGGGTTGTTTTAACCCAATTTTGGGTCAAATGTGGACAAACCCAAATGTTGGATTAAAAAATGCAATTAATACATTTAACCCAAAAGCTAAGTTTGTCCATATTTGACCCAAAATTGGGTTAAAACAACCCAGCATTTTTTTTAGAGTGTTGTTATAGCCAATGTGATCATAATGATGAACTTTTTAGTTGGAATAATGAGCACTGATTAATAAACTGAAAAAGTATGGCCAGGAACATGCATTATAAAGTAAATGTGATAAATTCAGATTTAATTTTGAACTTAATTTAACCTTGTTTTGTTATGTTCAGGTAGTCAGAGCTATAGCAGACCTATAGGGTCCAACTGCATCAAGAATGCGGTTAATGATTCTGGTGTTGTTGTTTTTGCGGTTCTGATCAAACATGGCTGAACTTTGACTCGCATGCTGTACTTTTATTCCGTGTCATCACAATTTCTTGAGAGAGTTATCGAGTGCACTTACACAACAGCTTCATGACCAAATGAATAGAAGAAACTGACTGCTCTCACCTATCAGGCAGGAGAGCCATATAATTGGTTCTGATGCTAAGCTCATTTTCAGATCAAAAGCCCTCCGGGATGAGATGACTGTGCCGGGATGCGCTGCTGAAGACGGCAGTAATGAGGAATGTTACTCCCTGTGCGGTGGCTTCCGTTTTTATTTTTTTATTTTCCCAAATGAACCGTGGAGGTCTCGAGCCATAATTAAGGGGGAGGAAGCATCTAATGAAGGAATGTTGGAGCAGTGGTTACTCTTTTATTGTGTAGTTTAGTGAATCGAGACATCGTTGACCATGCTGAAATACACGGCACCTTGGCAGGTTCTCTGCCTCACTTTGGAAAAGAGCCAAAAGGTAAGACATTATTATTTTAGAGCTTAACGTGGATTTTTGAGCCGTCCTTCCATGACTTTGTGCTCTTTGAAGATGATTTTGAGGTGCGAGAATCAGCCGAGGGTTGTTGTTGAGAGGATTGCAACTGCGTAGTGATGAGAAAACGTTCAAACGATTTTACATCAAATATGTAAGATGTAAATTGCAGTTTCTCTGGAGCAAGAAAAACAATTTATAATTTTACAGCAGAAGATTTGAAAAAAAATAATAAACAGTCATTTCTTTCTTGTGTTTTTTTTGTCAACTGTACAGCAATGCCAAGAACAGTTTTTGGTAACACTTTATTTCCAATGCACACTTTAGACATACTACTACTAGCCTGACCTTAACCCATGTCAACTACCGTACTAACTAACTCTCATTAAAGCATTAGTAGACTGCCTGCTAATAGTTATTTCAACTTAACTTAAAGCTACACTGTGTAACTCTTTTAGTTTATTCTTAGCTAAAAACACTTAGTTATTTTAAAAAAATATGTGCTCATTAATGTATATTTACTTCATTAAAGTAATAAAGTATTCTCGTGAGTGTATAATATGCCATTGAAAATACAT
>CM075882.1:15375476-15406869 GCA_038021265.1 Cyprinella venusta
TTATTAACGATAAACAAGCGCTTCTATGCATCACAACTCATACAACTCACACCACTCATAGCAATGTAAACATGTTCTCATTGATATTGGTCACTGAAGCTCGTAGAGTAGAGGATTGTAAGAGATTGAGTAAGCAAGTGTACCTGCATTTACATTAGATATAGCATTTTCCTTCAAGTCAGTCATATATTCGTAATAAAAATATCTATTTGAATGTCCGCTGCGATATCTTGGCCTTTTAATGTGTTTTCCCATGCGCTAACATGCTAGTCATGCTATGTAGAAGTCTTCTCTACTGACTGACTCAACTAACTCATCTAATGGCGAAATAATATACCTTGTTGCTGTTCCTAGTCAGGGACTATTTTTTTCCAGAGGAAGGAAGGCTTTAAGTGATTTTACTTATTTTACATATTTTTTTGGCTTTAATATTAGGATTCTGTGGTAACCGTTTTATAAAAGCAATAAGGTGCTCGAGGCTAGAACTGTATCTAATCGTAACATAATAATATTATAATATTAAGCCCTTCAGCCGTGACTTATTCACGATACAGCACAGCCTCTCGTACCTTATTGCTTACATAACCATTCAGGAGGGCATGTCCACAGTTCTTTGTTACTAGCCTATATAATTATTATAAAGTGTTTCCCAGTTTTACTGTGCTGAGGTGAAAATTCAATTGTCTCAGCTTCTGAAACTTGTGAATCTGTAAACGTATCCAGTGTGAGTAAGAGAATCCAGACCGCGTGTTTTGAGTCAGCGGTGAACAGTATTGCTCACCCAGACGCACTGCGCTTTTCCTTGTAAGGTGTCTCTAGAGGAGTTTGGAGACTCCCTTGGCCCGGGTCAGCTCCGACAGAGCGCTGCTTTGTGTTAGGACAGGAGGAGACCACACCCCTCACTTTAAAACCAGACCCCTTCTGCCCGTGACATCACAAGAGTCCTGACTCTTTGAGACGGACAGAAGAGAGAGAGGCATTGTAGGAGAGCGGACGGAAACGAGTGTTGTGTGGTGAGTGCAGCACACATGAGGAAGAGGGGCGGGGGTGGGAAGAAGTCGCCCTGGGACGACGGGTTTCACTATAAGCCTAATAGTGTGAGGTGGACTCTTTGAGTGAACAGAACACTCAGGACTTTTTCCTTTTTCGTTTTCATTTTTTCATATGAAGGAGCTCTAATTTCATGGCAGAAGTCTGTTAAGAAAATTGGGAAAGTATGAAAAAGGTAGGAAGAAAACTCACTCTTTGGAATTCGGTTTTGGACTAAATATAGGAGGCCTGTATTTTCATATTTTCATTTTGAAGACATTACACGTTCATAGCTCAGGAGATTTATTTGAGGTCTTAGTTTCATTTCATCGATATATCAGCTTTATGTGAGATGTTTCTCTTAAAATACATTGGGAAAAATGAAAATGATGATTGTTGAGTAATTTTGACTTGGGGATTTGGTCAGACTTCATATTATAGTCGATCTTTACATTTTAATTAACATTATTAACTTACATTGTTACTTAACTACTGTACCTACACTATTAACTGACCTATAACAATATCCCCAAAACCCCTTTACTCCTAAACCTCAAACTCATTAGCAATAAATGCATTATCCAGAACAGCATGCAGTAAATCTATGGTCTTGTGGGTATTTAATGTTAAGGCTACCTCATATAAAGTGTTAACTGGCATTTTTTTTCTTGTCCTTAATGAGATCTCTGATATTTGACTGCAGACTTTGGTATCGAGCAATTTGATGAGATATTTTTGAACTCCACGAAGCACTTGCCTTAAGCAAAAGTCTCTGATTGCTTTCCACTGGATCCAATTGAGAAATGATTGGGCGTCCTGTGTTCTGTGTCTGCGCTAGTGGAGTTGATAATCCTATTTCAGGAGTCTTTCATCAGCGGTGGGGTTTGATGGGTCTGTCCTTTGAAGAATGTGCCTGTTCTTTGACTTAAAACATATATTTTGAACACTTAAACCACACTGGAAATTCATTACACTCTGGGTTTCATTAAAAATGCTGGGTTATTTCAACCCATGTTTGGGTCAGTTGAAACAACCCAGCATTTTTTTTCTTGAGTACCTCAAAATATCAAATCAAGTGGCTCTTTTATTTAAAAGACGGATTTTTTTTAGTTTTAGGTTTTGAATGATTAAATTAACGATATATTATTGTTGTTAAACATTGGTAGAACATATTTGATATAATGAACTACACCTGTCTGTACCTCCATTAAACATCGACTGGGGAACACTTACAAAAAGTCATGCAAAAATGTCTCAGAAACATTCATACATTCCTAAGTATGACTTAAGTGCCCGAATACTTTTGGGGGCCACTCTATTGAAAGAGAAAGTAGGGCCCAAATGGTGTCTGTCTGACTAAACACTTCCAGATGCTGTGAGGGCAACAACATGCAGAGCGCAATGTAAACAGAGGCACCAATAAACCCGTTTCAGAGTAAGAAGACAAATGTGAGGCACTGTGCCCATGAACACATTAACTTAGAAGTTGTATAAATATACATGGAGTTTATCTCCATCCATCTTGGCCTTTTGTAGGTTTATATACACATCCAAGACCATGCAGATAGACACACACTCTCACACACAGTTTAATGATGTGAAGCAGGGCTGTGTATCCTTCATCACTTCTATTAGACTGCCGGAGCCTGGAAGACAGCTGAACTATGCCGGGAATGTCAGAGGGGGTTTAGAGGAACATCCGTGGAGAGCGCCTGTTCCTCAGAGGACACACTGATGTCCCTTCACTCCTGATTGCTCAGGGCCACAGACTCCGGGGAATACAGTTTTAATGCACATGCAGCCACTGCAAAGACAGCTGAGAGTGGCTTATGGTTATTGAAAAGAAAAAAAATGAGGATTGCAAGAGGTTGCTCTTTCACTGGTCAAGAGACTTCGTGGATTTCTTTAACGAATCAGTTTGGCCTTGCTAAAAAAAAATCTCAGGGCTTGTTTACACAACAACGATGTACTAAAAAAATGTTTTTGTTTGAGTTTACCGGATAGTGGCGATAACTTTGTCAACCCGTTTACATGGATACGCAAAAAGGACACCCCCCCCCCCCCCCCCCAAAAAAAAAACCGCAGTATTATTCATACCAGGCCAGTAGTTGGCGATGTTACTTTGTAAAGAAAAACTATAGACAGAATAGGTAATAGAGTGCCGAAGTGATGACGTCACTTTGTAGGACAACTCGGAAGCTAGCGCCGCATGGGTTCCCTCGATCGAAAAGCTATGCATTTTCCCCATAGGCTTTTGGAAAATCGTAAAAATTAGGTCTGTGTTTAACAAAGGGTTGTGACCCTTAGATGTTTTGTCTATCAAGATAATCTTTAGAAGTTAATCCAAAATTTATACATTTTGAAGCCTATATAAAGTTTTTAAAAAACACAAGCAGACATAATAAAGTTTAAAAACACACAATCTGGTTATAACTGTGTGTTCTACGTTATAGATCAAAACGTGAAAATATTTAGAGGCTTTGTTCACCACAGACCTTATTTCAGGCGATTTAGCAAAAACCCATTCAAAAATACCATAGACTTTAGAGTGAGGGAACCGGGAGTGCTAAAATGCTAACTCACTTCCGCATTTTGGCGTTGAACATCGGCACTCTAGACATGTCACCATTTTGACATATTCGCATTTTTGTTGTTTACATGTCTTTAGTAAATCCTGTCCCAGTTAGTCAATCTGGCCCTAAGTCTTTGTCTTTTTCTACAACTTTCGAATACTTTAGTTGAGAATCAAAGGTTGTGATTCATGTTACTGAAGATACGTGCATGGCCACTGTTGTTTTTTACTTGATCTTGGATGAATTTGAATTTGAAGTTCATATTAAAATTAATTTAAAATCTTGAGAAATCTGAGCACAATTTGAGATACTGTTAAGATTTTTTTTGAGAAAACTTAAGACAAGCAGGAGTGTTTAAACTCTTATTAGAACTCATTTCTGGGGACTAATTGAGATATTAAAGAGATTGCAGTTATGATTGTGTGTGTGTGTGAGAGTTGTTTGGGAAAAAGAGGGGGAAACGCCATGTGTTGTGCTCTTAATGCTTGATTGGATGTCGGCCCGCTGTGGGAAGTGCTGGACAGGACACATGAGACTGTGGTGAAACACGTGGCGCTTCTCATGAAACCTTTCAACAACATGTCCTGGTCAGATTTGACAATTCTCACACTGTGATGTCAAAAATTTCCAACCAGTAGATCATCACTGGTTTTCGAATGAGGGAAGGAGTTGCCTGATGCAGACTAGATTCGTATTCATGGCTTTGTTTTAGAACTGATTAAGTGTTTTGTATAGTGCTCAAATCAATACTCAGCATGTAAATCTGTCCTAGGCTGTTGGGTTGGCTTAAGGGAAATTCACATGACTTCCTATTTGTCATTATTTGGTGAGAGTTTGGGCTGGATGCTAGTGAACACTCCCTGAAGGGAAGGGGGTTGTCTGTGTGACTGAAGAAAGGGGTCTTATTGAGCTCATGCCACATTAAAGACACATGTGACACTGTCTGCTACTCAGACCCAGAACGGCTTGAGATAAGAAGGAAGTTATTAACGCTGTTTGATCTGAATTAAATCTGCAGATTCACTTAAACAGTTCATGTTCTGCTTTTTTAGATCAAGCCCTCTTACATTCTTTGGAAAAATATTCTTACATACTCTGGTAATATTAGTTATGTATGCACATACAAATACAAACACAACCTTTGATTGGATTATTAAAACGCTGGATCATATTTTTAGATTCATATATTAAATCATATTTTTGTTATGATTAAAAACATGAATGTTGTTAAATGTTAAATTTAATAATGATACACTTTTAAAATGAAGGTTCTTTATTGGAATCAATGGTTCCATGAAGAACCTTTAACTTCCATGGAATGTTTCCATTGAACAAAAGGTTCTTTAAAAAAAAGTTTATTAGGCGTTTTTCACTCTAAGAAAAAAAATATGGTTCTTTTAATAATTATTCATTGAAAGCTTCTTTGGGGAGCCAAAAATTCTTCTGAAGTGGACTGTAAATTATTATTTTTTTTATAATATTATTCCCATTAAAGAATTTGCTCGGGAATATTTATTTGCTCATAAAGAAATTTAGCTTAAAAATATATTAGAATCCCAGTTCTAATGATATAATATAGATTTTGTTCCACCCAGTGATAAAACAAGAATAGGTTTACTTTATGTGGCCATGAACACACCGTCCATCACCTGAAATAGCACATGACTTTGCGCTGAAAATACAGTTATTTCAAAACAAATTCCTCTTTTCTAGGCTGTCCAGTAAAAATAACATCTCTATGCTGCACTCCTGCTAGTTTATTATGCTTTTCCATTTATGGCAGGTTATATTACCGTTATTTTCTTTACAGGTCTCTGACTAGCCTTTTCAGGAACACCAACTTTCAAACAACAGCAAACAACTGAAATTGCTCAGGCATGCACACTCGCCTCTAAAACATAAATGCTGAGCAAAGAAACAGAATTCCTGCAATGGCCTCTGTTTACCAGAGAATACAGCACTATAACGGTTTCAGTAAAACTGCACTCTAGACAGGACTTACTAGCAAAAACACTTTCACGTTTTAGTATCTTGTATGGATGCAGTGGTTTTGTATGTTGTTAAAGGCTTGCTTTGGTTTGTGGCATCCTGTGGTTTCCAAACTTGGAACAAATATCAGCAGAAGAATTTCAGTTGGAACAGCATACCAAATTTGTAGCCAATGTTCAACAAGAAAGCATGAAATAGAAACTTGCATACACTAATAATATTAAAGAAACATGTAGAACATATCTTAGCAAGCTTGTCATTCCTCAAAAAATATTTGAAAATGCCCTAGGTCAAAAAATAAATAAGATCTGTCAGATTTTTCATTTAAAAAAGACTGCCCATATGGTGAATGAGTAGCAATGAAAGCAAAGCTCAGTGTAATAAGTGGTATTTTCCCCTGAGGAGACTTTACTGTTCATTCTGCAAATGGTTCTCAACAAAGTCCCACAGGGTTACTAGACCACTTCAGTACCAGAACCATGCAATAGAAAACCCCCTGCAATTATTTCTCTGAAAATAAAGAGTGTCTACATAGTCTAGACATCGGTGTTTTCTTTTAGTAAATAACTAGGATCTATTACCCACTCACACCCATTAGACAGAGATGGAGGGGCATAAAGAAAACTAGGGCATGCAAAACCTTTCCTTTGCAAAACCTAAACGTTTGGTTTGTTTCTCATGAGTTGACCTGAGCATAAATCATCACAACCTTGCTTATCTTGTGATGTTCTTGTTCCTTATGAAAGGTCATGGGTTTGATACACAGGAAAACAGATGTAAGTTGCTTTGGATGAATGCTCTGCCAAATGCATAAACTAGAATCCTTCAAGCATACAGAAGAAATTGAAACAGAAAATATATGTACTTTATGTTCCATTGCAGGTCAATGGTGTTCTCCAAAAAGATATGCAGGAATTCCTATCATTTGATGTGGGTGTGTTAATGGGGATACTAAGGTGAAAGTCCCATGATTTCCTCTCACTTGAGACTTGTGCAACTCCATTATACCACTGAGTAGACCAAGAGAAGGGACCTTCAATTATTAAAACTCAGGATCAGATAGCAGAGGTCAGAGTTCAACAAACCCATTATCTTCCACATCTTATCACAGTCCACCTATATTATGCATGATGGTCACATGCAATATTTCCTTTAGGATGTTGCTTTGGTCTCTGATGTTCAGACAGTTGGTGGTGTTGCAACCAATATAATTGAGGTTCTCTTCGTTTTGGAAATTTCTGATAATATACACACAAAACAACTTAACAATATTCTACAGATAAATAAACCACGTATTTTTGGTTTGGGGAAGGGGTCCATCTATGCACATATCTTACTGTATGTTATTTTCAACGTTGCATTTTTGCATGCAAAGACAAAAATTCTACATCATCAAGAGCTGTTCACTTCTGCGATTTATCTTATATCAGCAGCAAGAGTTCACAGAAACTGCACCACAGATTTACATGTGTGCACCCAAATTCAGAAATAGTGTTCAGGTCATCAAACAAACCCAGTTGTGCACCAAATGTACTACTGTGTAGTTGCTGAATTTCAAAGGTGCGAAATGCTTGAAAGTTAGAAAAAAAGTAATATCATGCAATTATGTATTTTCATGAGCGACCATAATGCCCATCCCTGATGCAGTGTGTATTGTGATTGCATGAATGCATGTTCGAACTAATGTGATCTCTATCTTTATTTCCCTAGAAGTCCCCTGAACTCTCAGAGGATGACAGTGAGCTGAAAAGAGAGAGAAGCCTGAAGACTGTAAGCTTTTTCGATTCAGCGAGTGTGATATCTGCTGGTGAGAGCAGTATGGAGCTTGAAGTTCAGACTGAGACCCAGCAAAGTTATGTGGGCGGTGGGCAGAACAGTGTGAGACATGGGGGAGAAGGACTGGACAGCGAAGTAGCCAAGGAAATCCTGTACCTGGATCAGGTCCTTGAGGACAACTGCTGTGACCCCAGGGCCGAAATGACTTCAAATGGGACAAGTTCCCTAGAGATTATCTCAATTCGAGGTCGTGGAACTGGACCTTCTGTGCATACCTGTGACACATCACCCTTACACAACCATGAAGTGGTTTTAGAAGGCAAAAAACAGACCACTTTTGTTGATGATAACTTTAATACTAAACCCAATGGCCATGCAGCGATGATAGGAAGCGACTCTACAAGGTCACCAGAGTCCCCTAGGACAGCAATCAAGAAAGAGGCACGTTTTGAGCTCCGACCATTTCATGAAGAGAAGAAACCATCAAAACTATTTGACAACCCAACTGAGAAAGAGGTCCGGGTGAAGAAAGTTCGACCCACGGAGGAAATTGCAGAGCTAGAGAGGGAAAGGCTGGAACTCATTCGGGGTCAGGCAGTCAAGAAAAATCCTGGAATTGCAGCGAAATGGTGGAATCCACCTCAGGAAAAGCCACTGGAAGAGGAGCTGGAGCCAGAGCAGCTGGAGTCTCTTCGAAGATATGAGGAGAGGAAGCAGAGGAGGCCAGAAACCAACCGTATGCCGCAAGCTGCACCCAGACAGACAATCTCCCTTATGCAACCTGAAATAGGAAACAAGGAGGATGTTGTCATGGAAGAGATTGACTTTTCTGCAGCACGCAAGCAATTTCTGCAGATGGATCATAGCAAGCAGCCCACAGCCCCTAAGAGGAACGTGGCACCGCAGCTTTACTCTGCCAAACCTTTCTTCAGGACTCCCGAGGTCACGCATGTAGAGAGGCCATGCGGTTCTGTCACAGTTGCCAATCAAGAAGGGGTCACATTCTATGATGGAAGTGAAGTTACTACAGTCAAAGCTGAAAAGATTTACTGCTCCTCTGGAGAATCTGTCACACCACCCAAAAATGGTTTGGCTCAGAATGAGTTTAAAGATGATGATTTTACTTGTGCCCGGGCTGTGATGACCATTGTGAAGGAAGAGGATTCTGATTTGTGTCAACGTTCTTTGAACAGCTCCTACCATATGGAAGAAATTGACTCCGGGTTAGATGACCTATCCCTGCGGTCTCAGGACACCACTGTACTCGAGACGCTCTCCAATGACTTCAGTATGGACAACATAAGTGACAGTGGTGCATCAAATGAGACCACAAGTGTCTATTTGGAAAACTCTCTTGGGGAATACTCTTTTCCCTCAACTCCAATGGCCACTACACCAATCAATGGGAAACATGAAAGTGGTTTCAAATCTCCAGGTGAACAGAGTGGGTCTTATCACGGAGAAGGCTTGACTGAAGAAGAGCTGGAATACCATGCTGGTATTCTAGTCCAAAATGCTATCCAGCAAGCCATTGCTCTGCAGAATGACAAATGGGAGCCTCTTCAGGCCACACAACATTCGTCCCCTATCCCCGAAAGACATTTGGAAAGCATTCAACCCCAACCCCTAGTGGAGAGATCTACCATCACAACACCTCCCAAAGTGCCATCCCATCCGGAGGAGACGAGAACAATTGCTCCTCAAATAACTGTAGTTCAAGCCGCCCCAGTTATCCCAGTGAACACTTACAAACCCCCTAGTCCTTCTCCACCACCAGTGGAGAAACCAGAATTCAGCTATTTCAGTAAGTACTCTGAGGCAGCAGAGCTCAGGAGCACAGCGGCTGTCACTCGTGCTCAGGACACAGAAGTCACCTCAGGGCCGTTCAAGCTGCGCTCCCGCAAACAGAGAACCCTGTCCATGATCGAAGAGGAGATCCGGGCAGCCCAGGAGCGCGAGGAAGAGCTGAAGAGGCAACGACAGGCGAGACAAACATTGCAACCGCCCCGTACGCAGAAGCTGAAGGCCAGCAACCAGCCAAATAAGCTGGTCCTTACTGGGAAGACAGCACCAGGTATGAGTATATCCAACCAATGTGTGCAATTATGGCAGCAATAATTGAGCACGTACTGAAGGTCAATAGGTGCGGAACTTTATTTGAGGACTTTTATTTGAAGGTTAACTTGTCCCACAATTAATAACCCTTTAGTATATAAACCATACAAGATGCAAATTAGTCCTCATAATCATAATTAAGGTGCTCTTTGGGCAATTTTTCATAAATAACACCAGAACTTAATTAATTATTTTCACACTTACTCATTCTGATGGTAAATGTGTTGACGCCTATTTCACAAGTTCACACTTACAAATAAGTCTGAATAAATTGCTGTGGTGAGAACAAGCCAAGAGTTAGGAGTCGGGGTGGTGGTGGGATGCTGAAAACTGAGTCGACTGTGTAGTCTTCCTCACATATTGATAGGATTAGATGTGATAATTGCTGATGACACGTTGAATGGATAGATCATTTGAACATGCTCCTCCTGAAGTTTGTTAATGAAACACCATTTCAAGAAATGTTTGACTACAATGTAGACCATCAACTAAAACTGACATATATCTGCCACTGTTTCTCAAAATTTGATGTCAATTACCTGGAGATTCTCAGTCATTTCACTGGGATCCTAGAGCTTCTCTTCATAGAGCTACTTTAGTTTACATTCCTTGCACGCTGTGTCCTGTGGGTCTGCGCCTGCTGTTCAGCCTCAGTCACTTTTGCAAGCTGTGCTTTTTGAAGGGGGCTTGAAGAAAACTGCAGCACAGTGCATGATTTGTTTTTCTCTGTATGAGCTTGATGACTGATGACTTTGCTGAACAATAGACTAGATAATGCTATATGGCTAACATAAATATATTGAAAAGCTTTCAGTTCTAGCGACCACCAACATCTTCAAATTATGATGGTTTGATGTTAAAAATTATTATAACAGACTAGCAGCATACTTTAAATGTTCTGTTTATGTGCGTTTGGTTTTGGTGATGTAACACTCATCCGCACAGTATTTAATGGCAGTGTGTGCTTTTCCTTTTGACAACAGTGATGTCCTGTACTTGAGAAGTTTATGTCTGCCCTCTAGTGGTGTCATAGGGAATGCTTGAGTCCTTTCTTTTAGTTTGTTTTTAGCTATAATGCTAAATCCCATAGTATTATTGGAATTGATCTTATGTGATCTGTATCGTTGATTGACCTCTCATTGATGACAGTTCTGCAGAGGACAAATACTTCCTGTGAAGAGGCACGGATTTTTCTACTGCAAATTTTCACTTAAAGCTCTTCAAAAAGAGTGTACACTAGGTGGGATTAAAAACTTCAAAATCTGAAATGCGCTTTCTTTACAAAATCTCTAACTTGCAAAAGTCAGGAAAATGTGCAGAAACAAGAGCATAGTATTTTTTTAGCTGTTCAAAAGAGCTAAATGCACCTACCCTAATAGTTAATGTGCAATATGTTTCCATTGGGGGGGAAGAGCTTACCATGTAACCCCATGGTAAATAAATGAATATATATATATATATATATATATATATATATATGAAATTTTAAAATATACCTTATTTTGTTTACACACTTTAATTCCGTTAGAAATAACAATGTTTCCACTGATATTTTTGACATCAATTTTTATGGGACTAGTAAGCACAGCCATTAATGAAGTCTTATCACAAGAAGCTTCCATTGCTAACCATTTTGGCTTGTCACCTTACTCCACTAAAGCGATATTTATCCCCCACGCTAAAGTACTTAAATTAGCTGCATTAGCTGCCCAATAATAATAATAATATGATTTTAATTAATACAGACTGACATGCTTTTCTCTCAGATTCCCTGGAACTGCATTGTATGTTTCTACACTGAGTCCTCTGTGCCTCTAGTATCCATACTTGGGTCATAATCAAGAATGTGTCTTTGGGCCCTTTCATGTCCCCTAAACTGCTGAGAGATGAAACATTCCAAACAAACTAAAATTCCAATGAATGCAGAACTATTTGAAAAACTACTTTATCCATTTCTTTCTCAAGATATTTGTCATTAGTTACGTTGGCATTTGAAGTCTGTGCACATCGGTAAAAATACTGATAAGTCTATTTTTACATTACTCAATACATATTGTTTCAAAGCAGCTTCACAGGGATAAACAGGAAAATAATGATCAATGCAAACAGAGTTCAATAAAAATACATTAGTGTCGTTGTTCAGCTGAAGTCAGTTCAATTCAATAACTGTAAAGTTATTCAATTATGAAATGAGTTAATCTATAAATCTATAAATTTAAACTATAAAGCAGCTCTGCAGAACGCATGATGTCATCGTACAGTTCTGTTCAGTTTTCATTTAACAGTGTCAATACTCTCAGATCAGTAATATCGCTGAATATTGGAATGTAATTTTACTACCAACAAAAAAAGAGAGTTTGAATGGATCTCAAGAAACATGTCCAAGGACATATGCAGCCTTATACAATCAAAATAAAAAAATAAAAAATATGGAATACTATATATATATATATATAGTCTTGACAATTAATTTATTCAATTCACATTTATTTCTATAGCGCTTTTCACAATACATATAATTTCAAAGCAGCTTTACAGAAAATGCGTGTCTAAATTACAATTTAGAATGATGTGTTATCAGAGGTGACTGCTAACTTATGTATTTCAGAGAGGTATAAACAAATCACTCAGTTAGCTAACAATGTATTATTTAAGGCAGAAACAATGAGATAATTGAAGAAATTATTACAAGATGTGAACTTATGTTCATTACAATATTTAGAAAATGTAGTATTGGTGCATGTTGATTCAGAGTTTGCATCATCTGAGGTCCTCGCAGGAGTTGGAGTCTCAAAGCATCTCTTCCCTGGGGTTGGGCATCTGAAGTCTTCATAATAAACTGGAGCTTACACACTCTCTAGTTACATTAGGATGGGCATCCCGAGATAAAACAGAGAAGCAAATGGAGGCTAACTAGCCTAGCTGCTCTTCACAACATTAAGCTAATCACTTGCATTTGATCTGATATAGCAATAGCAATAGCACATTTATTTATATAGCACATTTAAAAACAACACAAGTTTAACACATAACACAATATATATATATATATCTGAAGTACAAGGTTTTGAGATCCATTTTGTGAATGTTTGGCTAAAGAGATGCGTCTTTAATCTAGATTTAAACTGGGAGAGTGAGTCCGAGCCCCGAACATTATCAAGAAGGCGATTCCAGAGTTTAGGAGCCAAGTGTGAAAATAGGTACTACCAGACACCCATAGTTTTGTGATCTTAAAGAGTGTGATGGATTGTAGGGCAATAGAAGATCGGTTAAAAACACAGGTACTGAACCATTTAGGGCCTTATAGGTCAGTGGCAATACTTTATAATCGATACAGAACTTAATCGGGCAACCTGTGTAGAGATGATAAAATTGGTGTTGTACTGTATGATCATATTTTCTTGACTTAGTATAGCAGCAGTATTTTGGTCTAATTGTAGATTGTTTATTGAGGATTACCAGCTGGTCAGGAATGCATGCACTAACTTTTCTGCATCACATGTTCCGGAGCTTAGCAATGTTTCTGAGGAGGAAGACAAATGAAATATGATTTTCAAAAAGTTGCTGTCAAATATAACACCCAGGTCTTTTACTGTGGTGCAGCAATTATTTACTTACGGTGTGTATAAGTGTGTTATGTATTGGTCTGTGCGCAGGTAAGATTGAGAAGGTTCGTCCAGTTCCTCCGGCGTCGCCATGCCCTTCAGAAGGAGCTCTGCCCTCGCCTCTGTCTGATCTGGGCAGCGATGACTCTGGAGGAGGACAGCGGACAAAGAACTTCATGCAGACTCTGATGGAGGACTTCGAGACACACAAGGTCAAGCGCAGAGAGAAAGCTGAGGACAGCAGTGTAAGTCTCATATGGTCTGCTCTTTCATTGCCTAATGAATTGTCTGCGGTTGATGGATTTTATGGCCTAATAAATGGTGTGGGGATGGATGGATGGGATCTGAGATCGATCTCTCAGACATCCATCCATCCGCACACCATTTACAAATCAAAACGCTGAATTTCACTATATAGGGATAGTTTACTTTGAAATTAATTTTTGATAGGTTTTAGCTTACCTCAAGGGCATCCAAGATGTAGGTGTCTTTGTTTCCACAGTATTTTCAATTTTGATATTTTTAGGTTAAACCGTTGTTGTCTATCAGTCAGATAATGGAGGTATATGGGGTCCTCCTCAAAGAGCATGCACAGAGAAGTCCAAATTAAACGATTTAATGACTCGTAAATGTAAGTACACACTGATGGCCTAAGACAAGAAACGAGCGGTTTGTGTGAGAAAACAAACAGTATTTATATCGTTTTTACCTCTTGTAACCACAGCCACATCCAAGTGATCTGAAGACACGCTTCGGTCTGTGCATGTGCCGGAAGTGATCTCTTGCGTGTGTACGTCACTCATTGTTTACACAGAGATTTCAGAAGTTTTACCTTTCACTGTGAATATATATATCTAAGATATGTATATCTAAATATGTTTAATGAATGGTAAAACTTCCGAAAGACCCCCTATACATGCATTATATGACTGATAGACAACAACGGTTTGACCGAAAAATGTCAAAATTGAAAATACTGTGGAAACAAAGACACCTACATGTTGGATGCCCTTGAGGTAAGATAAAACATACCAAAAATTAATTTCAAAGTGAACTATCCCTTTAATGGTCTGTTTGGAAGTGATTCCTAACTGCTAAAATACCATAGCAATGACTTGCATCAGAAACATAGTTCGTCTTTTTCATCTCATGCCAAGAAAGTGAGGAAAGGGACTTTCCAGCTCATTTAGAAACTGAAATCATAAAGATGTGTGACATGACACAATGTCTATTGAGGACTTGCTTGTTTCATATCAACCACAGTCTTTCCCCTTTTGCTTTCTCAGATATCAACAACACATTTCCTCTAAAAGCTATTATTTGGAGAACAAACGACTAAAGTGTGGGTCTTCTGCAACTTGGCTGCACTGACAGTATCACATTCTATTATTTTAATGCAGACTAAGTGAAAAACAATAGCTTTGAAACCACAGTAGTGGCAACAATATTGGTCTCTGACCATTGTGATATAAATCCATGACAATGGTGCATTTGTAAGTTTGCCAAGTACAATAGCCAAATATTTATAAATTGGATATTTCCTCAAGTCCTTACAAATTACCAATAACACAATACAAATTCATGCTTGTTTTAGCTTAGGGAAGGGTGTAACCAAATATTTGAGGAAGGGGTGGATCAAATATATTAAGCTTCAGAATGCGCCATTGACAAAGAAAAAGAAATCAAAATATTAAAATTGGTTAACCTCATCTTAATATAGGAATACATGTGTCAATTGTAGTAATGGCCCAAAACTCAGGAAACAAACACCTGTAATGGTTAACTAACATATTCTGGACAAATGTGAGCAAAATAGTTTTGATTAATTTAAAAAAAAAAATACTTCCCTTGATCTGGGGTGCATTTCCTGTACAACGACATAGTTCACAGCTTTACTACCATAGTACGATGCTTCGTTGGAAAAATCAACTTGCTAGTCACAACTGTTTCCCGAAACCCACTGTCGCAAATTATCGTTCAACCACGTTGGTTTGGCACGTGGTGGAGTAATAACTACTTTCAATGAAACTGTTTGAGATCCAATTAACACTAGATTTGTTTTATATAAATTACAGACATGTCATCTGAGGACTATTTCTAATTGTTCTCAGTTATTTTTCTTTATTACCAGACTCAATATTTGGCTCGTTCTTACATAGTAGAGCACGTTCGTTCACACATGCGCACTCTTCAAACACGTTACTTCAAATCTTTTGAAACAGTAAAAGACATAAATTGAAACACTAAAAGACATAAATTACATTTGTATGTATTCTAAATAAAAGGCACCAGTTGTACTGAATGTCAGCTTGCTTATTTTGCGCAAGATAACGATTTATTACCTCCAAATGTGATGCAGTATAGAAACGGTGCCTCTAACCACAGGTCGAGAGCTGTCGTTCAAACCACACAACTTTGCGATACTGTTTGCGAATGTTCGTTGGAACGATGGTTTCGGGAAACACAGACTCGTTGAACTATGCTGATAACAACGGAACTTGCGACCATAGTTGGCTAATGGTGCTTTCGGGAAACGCACACGTAGTTCGCTTATTTACTACCATAGTACGATGCATCGTTGGAGAAATCAACTAGCTAGTTACGACTGTTTCCCAAAACCCATTGTCGCAAAGTATCGTTCAACCACGTTGGTTTCGCACGTGGTGGAGTAATAACTACTTTTAATTAAACTGTTTGAGATCCAATTAACGCTAGATTTGTTTTATATAAATTACAGACATGTCATCTGAGGACTATTTCTAATTGTTCTCAGTTGTTTTGCTTAAACTGTGCAGATAACGAGGGAACTTGCGACCATAGTTGGCTAACGATGCTTTCGGAAAACGCACCCCAGAGGGGTACAAGACTTTGCTACTTTTCCTAAGTTTACCTTCTGAACACACACATTTTTTTTGACCCAATTCTACAATGTTAAGTGGGTGGGGAAAAAACACCTTAATTTTGTATTTGGGTCAAAAATGGGCACCCATAGAAATGAATGGGAAAAACTGTAATTTAGAGCATTCTAAAATAAGCCAAAATAAGACACCAGGTGACAGTCTTCATCTTTAGGTTTTGGATCTAAGAACTTATTGGAATGATATCTTAATGTAGTTAAAAGAAATTAAAAATAAAACATAAAATAAGCATAATTTACATAGAAAATATGGTACTTTTTGAAGTAAATAAATTCAAAAATACCCCCAAAATAGATAAAAAAAACACCAAAAATGGATAGACAAAACTTTATCGAAGACAATGATATATCATTTATAATAAATAAAAATTAGGATCACACCTGAGTCCTCTGTGCCCACATTTGTCCACAATTACAGGATTAAGGGCTATAAAGTGAATACGGTTTGAGGGCTACATAATGTATATAGTTCAAGCTCTTTGAAAAATAACCATTATTTCAAGTCCATTAGCTTTGTAATTAGCACACGAAAAAATATACACACGTCAAATATATGACCATGACCAGTAAGTTGATCTACTTTCACAAGCTGTTCTCTACACAATAGCAAGTGTTTGCACATTAACTAATTCTTCCTCTTTTCCTCTTGTCAGTATGTCCGCTCAGTTACAACTGAGGTACTTGTACAATGCTTGCTTCAAAGTTCATCGTGCCTTCATTTGTGTTGATGCATGTTTTAATGTGGGGGAGTTGTAGCAGTGCCGAATACTTTGACACATATAACGTGTTTCCAAAAAATAACTGTCTTTTGTGTCGAATCATTACATCATTCATTACACATGGATCCACAGTTTGAACTAGTCAAAGTATTTGCACCTACACGATCAGTGCGGTGCCACTATCAATTCACATGAATTTCGTGTCAAAGAACAACAAACTTACAATGTCCAATCCAGTTTATTTGAGCATTGTACCACCCTCATTCAGAGTCCTAATATTTCAGCTCTTTGTATTGTATATTTTACATAATATTCAAGTTATTTGAGAAGTTCAGATTGGACATTTTGGTTCGTTGGAATAAGACACAATGGGTGTAACACTTGGCACCAGTTTTTACTTTTGAAACAGCATGACTGTTCTCTTTTCTGCTTTATTGTTTCTGCTTTCATGCTGTGTTTGCACTTGTATTGTGTGTTGTGGTGTTTATATCTAAAGCTGTTTTGGACAGTCAGACCCAAACCCAGCATGAAACTGTACAGGTGGGGTCTAAGACGGTCTATCTGATGTGTATGTTTGCACATTGATATATATATATTTTTTTGTTAAAGCTCTTAAAGGGGTGGTTCTGAATTTTGGACATCGGACCTCATTTCCGAGTGAGCCTTAGTGTTATTTATCAGTAGAGACATTTTTTTAAAAAAATCACCCAGTTGTCCCTGTTGCGTAGTTAGCCGGTGCTAGGCTAGCGCGAATCAATGGTAACTGTTTTAGCATGCCATTAAAACAGTTTTAACCACTCCACAGTTCACCAAAAGTACATCAGTTTACAGCGCCAGACTATCGATGTAAATGTCTGTTGATAGAATGTTAGAAATCAAACTACCCTTTCATCGCATTGCAATAGTTATACTTTGTTCCCTGTATTTATCAGCATAGTCTACAGCAGCGGCTGAGTGATATGTTACCTAGGCAACCGAGAGCATGACACATGACAATCACGCAAGTGTATTTACATGCCGCTGACACTCGTCATCACTACAGAAACAGAGTTTATTTCAAGAATAAAGCAACAAGGCATATAATTATGGACATGTTTGAAAGCCATGACAATATTTCAGACTTTGAAGACGATGGAGATGAGGAATGTGTGTTATTCAACGAACCATACATGTATGAGCCGGAATAAACCGATGAAGAACTAATCGAGATGGATGCTAAAAGGTCTGAAATACCGTTAGTTACACTATGTGTCACTCTCCACAATGCCTTGAACTGTAACATTATCTCCACTAACGTTGTCAGTGTCGATCTTTCAGTTATGAAAGAGTAGCTTCATTAGCTAGAGTTTAGAGTAACGTTAGCCTAACAAAAGTTATTACCTGTACATCTTTAGCTGTTGGTGCATCGAGAAAGACGGCTGGAACTGCATTCAAACTCTGTGACTTGTTTTCGTTTCGATCACTTTGTAACATTACAAAGTCGTCTGATCTAAAATGATCGCTACAAATTCGGGTTCTAACTGTAATGTAGTGCGATTCTGTTGTGTTTACTTTCCGCCGCTGCTGAGAAACTAGTTCCTGTAAATGTAATGCGATCATTGAAATATATTTTGATATGTGAAACTACATTGAGTAGTTTGATTTCTAACATTATTCTATCAACAGACATTTACATCGATAGTCTGGCGTTATAATTGATGTACTTTTGGTGAACTGTGGAGTGGTTAAAACTGTTTTAATGGCATGCTAAAACAGTTACCATTGATTCGCGCTAGCCTAGCACCGGCTAACTACGCAACTGGGACGACTGGATGATTTTTTTAAAAAAAATGTCTCTACTGATAAATAACACTAAGGCTCACTTGGAAATGAGGCCCGATGTCCAAAATTCCGAACCACCCCTTTAACTAAATCATTGATGTTGGCTTTACTCCTTTTTTTGTTCTCAGTGTAAATAACGTAGCCTAATTATCTAACACGGTATGGTATGGTAAAGTAAAACTCATATCTCCCAGCCATTCTACAACATACTTTGAATTTTAGAGCTCAGATCACAAATTTTCTAAGAAAAATCATGATTCAAGTTATAAGATAAGGGCCCTCTTTCCAGCCGGTATTGAGATGCGTTTTGGTCAATCGGATCCCTGGTCAAGTGGACGCACTAATACTGGTCTAAACAGGGTCCACTTATGACTACTTCCAGACGTAGTCCAAACCGCATTGACCGGATTTCTTTCATAGTGTAGACACTCATGTGATCGAATGTGTCAAACAGCCACTAAAGACTGTCTTTTCTCAAGCTACTGGCCTAATGTCTAAACATTATGGGAATTCAATTCAAATGTATTTGTATAGCGCTTAATCATGTAATAATTAAGGGCATAACATATCGCTGGCGTGGAGTCGTCTCTTCACAGGCGTTGAGTCACCCCCTCACTGGTGTTGGGGCATCTGAAGTCTCCGTGAGAGGCTGGATACAAACTGGAGCTGAAGAACGCCTTTTTCCTTGGGACTTGCATCCCGAGATAACAGCAGGAAAGCAAATAGTAAATAATTAGCATAGCTGCTGTTCATAATGATTTCCATTGCACAAGAGATAAAAACTTGAAGACAGTGACGTCCCAGAGTCACCCCCCTCCATCCCTCACTCAACTCAGCCCAGCTTACTGAGCTCTACATCCCTCCTGCTGCTGAGACCTAACCACAATCTCACAATCTCTCCACAACCCAACCATACACGCCAACCCGTTTGACTAAGGCTGTCAAGCCCCACTGGTGCGTTAATGCAGTTTCAGTGGCAACTGTTCCGTATGGCATACCACCTACCGCAAAACACAATGGGTCTCATTCATGAAACACGAGCAGAACAAATTTGTGTGTAAATCGTGTGTTAAGTGGTTCTGGCGTAAATTTTTGGATTCATTAAAATGTTCGTATTTTCCAAATGTTAGTTGGTACGCAAAAAATCTATACCTGCTCCCAGCCACGCATAAATGGTGCGCATTAATAAGGCTGCATTAATTTGCCTAAATCGGGTACATATTTAAACAACATTTTGAAAAAAAATATTTTATATAGTAATTACATACAGTTTTTCTTTTTAGTTTTATTATGAGAGCCAGTAATAGCAGATCTGGTGATCGATGGCGATTTTTCCTAAGTGAACTAATTCGTTTTTTGGTGTCAAGCTTAATGTCGAACCATTTTCTTCTCACTTCTGGGCAGGGGCGTAGCTACATGGTGGCCAGGGGGGGCCACGGCCACCATTGGTCAAGGCTCGGCCCCCCTGCCGGCCCCCCTCCCAACCTCACGGGTAAATAAATTTAATAATAATAAAAATTAAAAATAAAAACTCCAGTAGCGGTCTAAAAAGGAAGCTGAATGTATGCATTTTTTAATCAAGTCATTGATTTGTCACTTACGCTACAAGCCCCATATTAGCAACATGTTGAGTCACGCCCCCATCAACAGTGCGAGACATAACCATTCTGCATTCTGACAGTGCCTAATGAAGACTAGCAGCTAATCACTGATTATACCACTGTAACTAACAGGTGAGTAAGTTGGTGATACTTGAAAGCATAACATTAATTGAAATGATAAGATCATATTAGTTATCTTCTGACTCAGTTTAATGTGTAAGAATGTGTTGTCGACATAGAGTGAGTTTAGTTAAGCAGCGCCGCTGCTGTTATTTTTGCAAACTTGTATAATTATCTGGCTGGCTAGCGCTATAGTTAGCTTAAGTCAATTCCAATGTGTCACTTAGGGTACAAGCACTAACTGAAGCGTTCCGCTCACGACGACACGTAAAATCCGACTAATCTGGTCTATTTTTTTTTTTCCTTCAAACGCACGCGCTGGCGCTGCAATCACGTCTAGTGTAGCCTAGCTAATAATAATATATTACATTATTCTGCAACATTTGTAGTTGTTATTAAATTATTAAAGTGTTGTAGTAACTTTATATCACATTTTAATCATGCAGATTTTTGGAGGATAAAAAGTGAAATGGCACTCTTCATCTGATATTGATTAATTACATTTTTTAAACACCATATCTTGAATTTTGTGATCATTCACATGCATTACATTTTAGGGGTTCCAAATACGTAGCGCTTTAGAACCTTAAGGTTCTATATTGAACCTTTTATTCTAAGAGTGTAATTGTTACAGCAGACACAAAGCGAACAGAACATTTCAGGGTAACACTTTAGAATACGGTTCGTTAATGAATAACTAAACAAGAACCAATGAGTAACACAATATTAACAATCTAGTAACTATTATTAACTAACAAGAAACTCTGATTAACAAACTAGTAAGTAATAGCGGACAGATGAAAGTGGTAGTTCACTATTAACCATCAATAACTTCTATTTTTAATACTTTTTCTAGAGAACTACTGAAAAAGTTTATAAATAATCTAGTAACTACTATTAACTACTAAAAGAAACTATTATTAACGAATTAGTAAGTAATAGCTCACAGATGAAAGTGTTACTGGATACTTCTGTGGGAATTACTAATTATTTGGATCTGTATTATAAAGTGAAGATCATTGGAACTAACTAGTAAAGACTCAAGTGTTACTACATGATCTAGTCATGATTTGTGCAACCGTTGTAACCTGTTGTATTATCACAAATAAATTGGATGTTGCACTTAAAATGCAATGGTTTACCTAAATAAATTATCACCTAATATGACAATTCATATTGTGTCTCTGTCATTTGCACTAAAAACATCCCTGTCTCATGTTAAGGTCCCTAACCCCTCACATAATGATGACACATTTCACTCGCACATTTATCAATTAGACATTATTAGTGTCATAAGGGAGTTCAATCCATTGTTTATGGCCTGACGAGCCACGCGTGAGTTTTAGTAATAGTAGTTTTTGACAATCAAGTGCCACCCCAAATAAAAGACTGGCACAAGCTGGCCCCCCCAGAAATAATGTCCTGGCTACGCCCCTACTTCTGGGACTGTTCGATTAACAGATGAAACTCCATTAACTGTGTCTGTAATATGCTGCCAAGCTTCCTTTTTTATGACCTGATAGCCCACTATGTAGCCTATGCTTGAAAATAAAATGTGGTGTTTTGAATGAACTTCTGATAATAAAACTTCAATTTCTGCTTCGAGAAATGTTTCTTTTTCATTCACATTCACGTTATTATATGCCTATATATAGATGTCAGTCGGATAAAATTGGTCGGGATTTATGGTCATTGAGAATGAACGTGTAGTTGCATCCCATTTACGACTGGTTGGAATTCATTAACACACACATTTCACTATCACATCTGACGTTTATGAAGTATTTGTGAATCAGGAGAAGAGTTTTCAGGAAGGTCTCTTTATGCACAAATCACTCTCATTTTTACTCGTATATTTACGAATATTTCATGAATGAGGCCCAATATCTGCCCAACCACTCGTCATTCACGCAATAGACACAGGAACGTAATGACTGTAAATACTATGCAACCTATATAAATAACCTCTAGACTTTTCAAGTTTTATAACATTAAATGCATTCGATCTACCAACGTGGTTGAACGATACTTTGCGACAATGGGTTTCGGGAAACAGTCGTGAGTAGCTAGTTGATTTCTCCAACGATGCATCGTACTATGGTAGTGAAGCAGCGAACTACATAGTTGTATGGGAAACGCACCCCAGGACGGAAGTGGTTGAAAGTGGAAAAAAGAGACAATTTAAAACACCAGGGGGAAAAGGGAATGTGTCTCTCTCGTCCACGTGTGATCCGATCGACCAAAACGCATCTTAACACCAGGTGTAAACAGGGTCTAGTTGACATGTAGTTGCAAAGCCACTTAGAAGAATTTGTCTAAAGTGGAGCATGTTACTGGGAAACTTCACTGTGGTGAATATATCATTATAACATTTGAAACAACTTTGAATAACAGGCATTTTTATGTTTATCTTCAGGTCCTGGAGGCAACGCGTGTCACTCGCAGAAAAAGTAACATGGCCCTCCGATGGGAAGCAGGAATCTACGCCAACCAAGATGAGGCTGAGGAAGATGAGGAGGAGGAAGAGGAGGAAGAGTAAACTAAACCTTCTTTCTGAAAGAGAGAAAACAGAGGGAAAATGTGCAACGGGACAAATATACAGTATTTATTGGGAATTCACCCTTCTCTGAAGATTTGTTCTTTGTGTTTCTGGAGAACAAACGGGACATAACTTTCTGTTGACAGCGAAGACCAGAGATACTACAACACTTTATATTTCCACCAAGATATAGCTTTTTTCTTTTGTGCTGATACGTTTTAAGAAAGTGGAATGTTTCAAGTATCACATTTTTTGAGACTTTGGGGGTTTTGGCATTAATGATTAGTTTGAAGACCACGTTGCATTTATACTTCCCAAACATAAAGATGTTACTAAGTACATGGGAAAAGAATGAAAAAAATCTGATAATATATTGTTATTGGTTGAAGGAGATTGGATGAATCAGATTTCTTGTTTGATTATTGACATTTCAACTCTACACAATGTGTCTTGCAGTGTCTGAAAGGGCAAAAAACTGCTATTTGGTTTTCTTGTTGATTACATTTTCAAATGATCTCGATTGCAGAGATAGGAACTCAAATCATTCTCCTAATATTGCCATATTGTTCAGAGAGAAACTTTAATGAGGTGGACAGATGAAAGTAGGGCACAGACACCTTGAAAGACTTGAGGTCTGTAAGAGCAAACTCTTCACCCAGACCAACATAACAATACAGCGAAGTGTGTAATTACTTGCAGAGGAGGTCATGGCTTTTTAAAGGTGGCGGATGAATTGTCCATTGACAAAAGACAGGATATGTTTGTGAAATGAAGCTTTAGGATGTTATTGCTGTTTGCAGTTGAAGCCACCTGTGTTTGGCTTGAAGACATGGTGTGGTACAGAATATTTAATGGATGATGTAGATTTTTTGGGAATGTTTATGTTGTGTTGCGTTGTGTTATGTTATGTGTAGGATAGAACAGCAAAAGCAGTGCCTTTAAAGTGCCCTTTTTATGTTTTTAGGTGTCTATGATGACTCATTTCAGGCCATTCAGAATCACTTATTTCTTTTGGGAGACAATAACTTTTGCTTTGAATGATCTTTTACATTCACAAACAGCTATACTACACACTGCATTAAATATAATATCTGAAAAAGCATAATGGGGCACTGTAATGCAAAAATGAAGAAAAGAACAATGAATGATAAAGATGGCTTAAAAATGCAAGACTTCACTGTGCTTAATTGCTTAGTTGATTCTTAAATTAAGTATAATTTCTCTAATACCAGCAGAAATTGTTAACACAATACCATTATTTAACACAGTTAAAAACAAATATTGATACAAATTAATGTCTGAAATGTTGGAATGATTTTTTCCCCATTGTTTTTAAAACATTTGGCAATATAAAGGATGTTAGCTGTGAGAATAAGCATCTATAGGCCTACAGGTCACTGACATCAGAGATGGACATGCAGCGTGAAGGAAACAGGACTCAAACATGGACAATTGCTCTTCTATAAATAATCTTTGACTTCTAATTTTTGCCTTCGGCCTGATGCATTTATCAAGCCATAAATCAAGACAATCCCACAAGCTTCATTCGACAATGTGGCTCTGATGTTTTGTATACTCCACATATAATATATTGTATCACAAAGAAAAAAGTATTTAATGTACTGCTGTTCTTAAATGAGCACATGAAGTATTTGTAGTCTCTGGTTAAGAGTGGTATATATTACATAGTTTCTCAAATTGCAGGCAAAAAAAGACAAACTAGAAACTCTATAACAGTTATGCATTGTTATAATGTGTGGGTGTCATATAAAGTTGCACCTATTCAGAATTATAAATGTTTCATGCGGAAAGTGCATTAACTTTATTTAATGGATGAAAACATGTCTGTCGATCTCTGGATACTGACTTTCTAAGGTGTCCATTTGTTTCGATGTTTATTGTGAGATTCTGTGACGGCCATCGGTTTTACTCAGAGCCGGATGTTGGATTTTTACTTGGATTCTTTGATATGAGATGATTATTGTTGGTGAACAAATAATTTGAATTTTATAAGGGGGAAATATTTTTATTTGAGCAGTGAGATATATGCAGTGTTCCTATAAATGGAAAATAGTTTTGGGGGAAAAAATGACCTGATGTTTAGTACTATTACTGCACATTTATTCATATATACTGTGTTGTGTGTATTTGAGGGCCAAGTATGCTATATGATATTATACGCATTTTTATAGGTTTTCATTAGTTTTTTTAGGTGCTGTAGGGGACATTTGTAGCACAGAGTAGTTCAAGTATTGACCGTGATGCTGGCAGGTTTTGCGCCACGAAATGTGCAGCATTCAAATGAAATGTAAAGCCAGCTTTAGTTCACTAAAGATGGCATGCTTTTGTACTATAATGTTTGAGAAATGGACAAAAATGGTTGTTTTACCTCATGAAGTTAAGTTATAAGAAACAAGCCAATGTTCAAATCTGCAATATAACAGGATTCCTATGGCATAGGATGGTGGCCAAAATTGCTTTCAATGTACAATACCAGAGGAAAAAGAGACCATTAGAAATTGAGCAATGTTGCAGTTGTTGATGTGTAAAGTGTCAGCCTTTGAGGACATCTGGGGAAAGCATTGCGATCATACTAGCGACATTTTGACAGAAATTGTTGATTGTTTATGGTCAATGGTGTAGTGATATATAAAGCACAGCTCACACAGAAGTCCCTTTCAAACTAATGCGGTGAATTCGTGACCAGTTTTAGCCCGTTGCAATTTCTTTTTGAAAATTATTCCACACCTTTACCATTGTTCAGTGAAATTTCCAACTCGCTCTTGCGGGAAAACGTAACTATTTTACGGGGTGGATTTGTACGTTTTGGATCGTACAAAAAATGTAGGATTTTTAAAGGAAACTCATTATGAAGAATCTTAACCCCGCCCCTAAACTTAACCGTCATTGGGGTTTAAATATCGTACGAATTTGCCACCAATCACGGAAAAATAGTTATGAATTTGTGAAATTGTGTCATGCACTGTAAAAAATAATATTTTCATGATTTGTATCACAATATCACAATAATATCACAATATTTTTTCTTTTGTCAAATCAACTTAAATAATTTATGTAGTTCAGATAACATAATATTTTGAGTTTCTGATGGTTAAATCAATGTCCTTCATTGTATTAACTCAATTTTTCCATTTTAATGAACTTAAAATTTTAAGGCAACCAAATTACTTCACTTTTTAAGTTAAACCAACAATATTTTTTTACACTGTGTCTGATATAGCCTACAGTCATTTGAATAGGAATAGATCATATGGAAGCTTGTTTCAGTTACCGAATAATAAAGTCGCGATTTTTTATTCTCAGAATTGTGAGAATGACTCACTATTGCCTAAAAAAATTGTCAGAATTGTGAGGGGGGTTTTTTCTCAGAATTGTGACTTTATATCTCGCAGTTCAAACATTATAGCTTGTAATTGTGAGTTTATATTACGATTCTGAGGAAAATTGCTAGATAGAAATTTGCGAGTGTGAGAAAAAAAACACCAGAATTGATTTTTTTTTTCTCAGAATTACAACTATTTCTCTGAATTGTAACTTTATAGCTCACAGTTCTGATTTTTTTTTCTCAGAATTGTGAGAATGACTCGCTATTGCCGGAAAATAAATTATCAGAATTGTGAGGTTTTTTTTCTCAGAATTGCGAATTTATATCTCGCAGTTCAAACTTTATTATTTGTAATTGTGATTTTATATTACGATTCTGAGGAAAATTGCTAGATTTGCGAGTGTGAGGAAAAAAAACACCAGAATTGATTTTTTTCTCAGAATTACAACTATTTCTCAGAATTGTAACTTTATAGCTCACAGTTCTGATTCTTTTTTTCTCAGAATTGTGAGAATGACTCGCTATTGCCGAAAAAAAAATTGTCAGAATTGTGAGTTTTTTTCTCAGAATTGCGAATTTAAATCTCGCAGTTCAAACTTTATAATTTGTAATTGTGAGTTTATATTACGATTCTGAGGAAAATTGCTAGATAGAAATTTGCGAGTGCGAGAAAAAAAACACCAGAATTGATTTTTTTTCTCAGAATTACTTCTCAGAATTGTAACTTTATAGCTCACAGTTCTGATTTTTTTTTTCTCAGAATTGTGAGAATGACTCGCTATTGCCGGAAAAAAAAATTGTCAGAATTGTGAGTTTTTTTCTCAGAATTGCGACTGTAGTATATCTCGCAGTTCAAACTTTATAATTTGTAATTGTGAGTTTATATTACGATTCTGAGGAAAATGGATAGAAAATTGCAAGTGTGAGAAAAAAACACCAGAATTGATTTTTTTCTCAGAATTGTTACTATTTCTCAGAATTGTAACTTTATAGCTCACAACTCTGATTTTTTTTCAGAATTGTGAGAATGACTCGCTATTGCCTGAAAAAATTGTCAGAATTGTGAGGGTTTTTTTTCTCAGAATTGTGAATTTAAATCTCGCAGTTCAAACTTTACAACTTCTAATTGTGAGTTTATATTACGATTCTGATGAAAATTGCTAGATAGAAGTTTGCAAGTGTGAGAAAAAAAACACCAGAATTGATTTTTTTCTCCGAAATGCGACTATTTCTCAGAATTGTAACTTCATAGATCACAGTTCTCTTCACAATTTTTTTTTCTCAGAATTGTGTGATATAAACCCGCAATAGCGAGTTATAAAGTTCAGATAGAAATACCAGATAGCCGCAATTCTGACAAAAAGAAAAAAAAAGAGAATTGTGAGATAAAATGTCATTACCGCAATTAGACTACTTTGGGGTTTTTTTATTGTTCGGCAAAAAAAGGGACGAAAAATTTCCACATTCAGATTTATTCGCTTTTGAGTTATGCAAATTCGGCATATTGAGAAACAGTAAATTCTGTGTGAGCGGGTGCTATGTGCATTACCTTTTAGCTCATGAAATTTCTTTTTTTTTTTGTATCGCTAATGTGACCGCAAATGTGTTCAACTTCAAATATATGCCTTCTTTAGATTTCTAGTCAAGCCTTTGCCAGTGTTCGTGTGCATGGCAATTACTGCGTCTGTTGCAATAGAGTTTTAGTTTCATTGTCTCAGTTTCACAAAATACAGTCTGTTCTTTTTAAAAAAACTGGCCTTCAATGAAATCAAGTATTGATTTTTTTCCACAGTTTGAACCAAGTAAACAGTATTTTATTTTATTTTTTACTTTTGAAGTAACACCAAAAATATGTTTGCTCTTGTTGTTTAAATAGTTAGTTGTTATTACAAATACATTTGCAATTGCTTTTTAAAAGGTTTAATGAGTGTTCTAGTTCCCTTCGGGAGAATATTGATACGGTGTGATAATGCAATCATGCTTTCACCCCTCTTTTGACATGTTAACCACTTATTGTATGTTAATATTCTGCTTATATTGTTTTATAGTAATTGTAAGTCTCACTCTTACACACATATATAATTATTTTCTCATTAAAAAGAAAATGTGTAAAACGTCTCTATTCTTTTCCTTTACTACATCTAAATATATCAAAATCTGTGAAAATGTAATAGCATAAGAAGCTGTAATCATTTAAATTATATTGAGTTTCATAAAGAGTATGTCCATACACAATGTGAGAAGTTGAGCATATGGTATAAAAAGCAATATTTTCCAGGTTTTAAAAGTAAAAAAAAATAATAATTAAATTTGTTCCTCTCAAAAAACTAGTGTATTACTTCAGAATGAACTTCATTGACAATTATGGAGATTTTATGTTGCATTTAGTCCAAATTTAAGCTTAACTTTAAAAAAAGAGCAGCATCAACGTTCTTCGGAGTAATAGCCAATCGTCTCTTCATGTGTCCTATAGATTATGACTGATATATATATATATATATATATATATATATATATATATATATATGTATATATATATGTGTGGCTTTCATTGTGATTTTTTTGTCCATTCCAATGGACATCAGGTCAAAACAGGTGTACTTCCCAAAAATGAACAACATGAAATAAATTATTAAACATCAAATTTGTTGGTCTATACTTTAAGCTTTTCTCAAGGTCAAAAAAATTCCAGCAGTATGCCATTTCAACTTTAATTTTGAGGTTTTTGTTTTACAGATTGCACATTGTTTGTAACAAACAAAATATCTTCGAATCAATCAATCTGCTCATATTAGAGTCATTTTCTGTGTGCATCTTTCTATTTTTAGAACAAAAACTTTATAAAAAGAACATTATAACATTATAACATTACAAAAACATTATAACATTACAACTTTAATCATAAGGTTTTTCCTTTATATTGCACATTTGTTTATTCATAACAAAATCAATCAATGCATTCATGTTAGAGTCATTTCCTGTGTGCATCCTGTGTTTTCTTATATTTTTACAGTACTGGCAGGACGGTTGCCAGCAAGTAACTGTATTTTGATTTCCAGTGACTCTAGCTAGTCCAAGGCCGAAAAAAGGTCCATTCCGTCGTCCTTGGGCCATAGGCAAACGGACGTGGGTTGGAGGACGAGCGCACCAGCCCCCCGAAATTTTTGGGGGACCGGCCGATGGCGCCCCCGGGCCTCACTGAAAGGGGCGAACCGGGAGGGTGGGTCAGGCACGCCCTGACCCCCCTGGGGGGCCGACGAGAGGAGCCCGAAGTTTCGAGACCCCCGAGGTAGTTCCGCAAAGGCCCCCTCAGTGGAGCCACCCTCGAAACGTCCCACAAACCCACTATTCGTCCGACCGACCACCACTTCCGCAGGGCGACCGGCCCCCCCGCCCACTGACCGGTCCCCGGACACGCCCCCGTCCCACGAAACCACTATTTGTCCAATAACCCACTATATTTGCCAAATGTCACAGGACCACTTCCGGGCCACGCCCCCGTCCCACGAACCCACTATTTGTCCAAAAACCCACTATATTTTTTTAAAGTTTCTCCGCTGTTAATTCAATATGCTGCAATTGGACGTGGTCCCACCGGCAATCTATTGAATGGTTATTCGGGTAGTGTTTTTGATAGACATTTTATTTAAAGTTCCTGTCATGGAAAAAAAAAACTATTTTACCGCACTCAGGAGGCCCCCCGGACTCCGTAGCACCAAGCACCGTCCCAAAATTCCACTGTCCGCGAACTCACTATTTGTCCAATAACCCACTATTTTTAAATATACTTACACCGGCCTTCATGCAATTAGCTGCAATTGGACAGAATCCCACCAGCAATCTATTGAGACAGTTTATTTGATGTGGACATTTTAATTAAAGTTCTTGTCATGATGAAAACCATTTATCTGCACTCAGTTGAGGCCCCTGAGTCCGTGGCCGTGGAAGGGTCTATCAGAATCCAGAGTTTCAAGAAAATCAGAGAAACTAAAAATTTCGACCCGAAAAAAAAAAAAAACGACAGTGGTACCCCTTTCGGTTTTTTTTTTTTTTTTTTTCGTGTCAAAATTTTGAGTTTCGATATCTCAGCTCTGGAAGGGTCTAAAGCCTCCATTTTTGCACTCAGGTCTAAGTCTCATGGAATTTTTCAACCCCCGAAAAAAAACGTAAGGGGTAACACTGTCATTTTTTTCTGGTCAAAATTTTGAGTTTCAATATCTCAGCTCTGGAAGGGTCTACAGCCTCAATTTTTGCACCCAGGTCCATATCTCGTGGCCCTCTATCAGAATCGAGTTTTGAGAAGATTGAAGAAACTTAATTTTTCACCCCCCGAAAAAAAATGTAAGGGGTAACACTGTCATTTTTTTTCTGGTCAAAATTTTGAGTTGCAATATCTCAGCTCTGGAAGGGTCTACAGCCTCAATTTTTGCACCCAGGTCCATGTCTCGTGGCCCTCTTTCAGAATCCAGAGTTTTGAGAAGATTGGAGAAACTTAATTTTTCACCCCCCGAAAAAAAATGTAAGGGGTAACACTGTCATTTTTTTTTTCTGGTCAAAATTTTGAGTTGCAATATCTCAGCTCTGGAAGGGTCTACAGCCTCAATTTTTGCACCCAGGTCCATGTCTCGTGGCCCTCTATCAGAAACCAGAGTTTTGAGAAGATTGGAGAAACTTATTTTTTCACCCACCGAAAAAAAATGTAAGGGGTAACACTGTCATTTTTTTTTTTTGGTCAAAATTTTGAGTTTCAATATCTCAGCTCTGGAAGGGTCTACAGCCTCAATTTTTGCACCCAGGTCCATGTCTCGTGGCCCTCTATCAGAATCCAGAGTTTTGAGAAGATTGGAGAAACTTAATTTTTCACCCCCCGAAAAAAAATGTAAGGGGTAACACTGTCATTTTTTTTTTTTCTGGTCAAAATTTTGAGTTGCAATATCTCAGCTCTGGAAGGGTCTACAGCCTCAATTTTTGCACCCAGGTCCATGTCTCGTGGCTCTCTATCAGAATCCAGAGTTTTGAGAAGTTTGGAGAAACTTAATTTTTCACCCCCGAAAAAAAAATGTAAGGGGTAACACTGTCATTTTTTTTCTGGTCAAAATTTTGAGTTTCAATATCTCAGCTCTGGAAGGGTCTACAGCCTCAATTTTTGCACCCAGGTCCATGTCTCGTGGCCCTCTATCAGAATCCAGAGTTTTGAGAAGATTGGAGAAACTTAATTTTTCACCCCCCGAAAAAAAATGTAA